>MJUU01016189.1:156059-166730 GCA_002080025.1 Modiolus philippinarum | reverse complement strand
AATATCCTAGTAATAAGGGATTAAAGGGGCTAATTTTTATTTTCATTAGTTTGTGTCCAGTTAATTAATGTGTCAAGGTCCTTATTGTGTCCAGCAAATTACTGTGTCCACATTAATTTTAGTTTACACTTGTTCAAATTTCAGTGGTCGACATGCTGCGGTCGTATCATGCTGCGCTCGGTGTAGCCCTTTATTTTTTTATTCTGCCTAACTTGCAATTCCTTTGTAAAGGGATGACAAGATTAAAGATAGTTGAAAATGTTGCATATGATGAAACATTACTAAAAATTTACAAAATTTTACATTCCAGGGTCCCTCAGTTAGCTTATTACTTTGCTAGTCAGTTTACATTTTATATTCTAAGTCTATTTGGAATTTAGTTCTCTTTCACTGCTTCTACAAGGAAGATAACAATATTGACAAATTTTAAGTGCATTCAGGTCCATATCTGGCAAACTATAAGTGATATAAACCAGAGGCTCACTGGAGTCTATATTGCTCACCTGGCTTTCAGTTGCCACAATCAAGCTAACATTTTAGATTATACAGTTGAACTTCAGTCTCTCAAACTTTGGTAGAGCAAACACCACCATTAACTTGGACTCTATTTTAAGTCTGATCATGTTTTACTGTACTTCTTTGTTTGGCTTTTTTGACAAAAATTGTCTTGCTAAGGACCACTTTCGACACCAGTTTTGAAGTCGAGACATCATTTGGTAAATGGCAGTCAACAACAATTTTTAACACCACATCTTTAAGTTACGACATCAATATCTATTTGGAAACCAAATTTCATTGAAATCGGACAATGTTGAATTTTCTTGCCTTTTTTGCGGCCATTTTGAAAATGGCAGTCAACAAACAATTTTCAACACCGGTTTTGCAGTAGTGACATCAATACCCACTTTGAATCCAAATTTCATTGAGATCAGACAATGTTGATTTGGCAACCATTTTGAAAATGGCGGTCAACGAACAATTTTTAACATCAGTTTTGAAGTTGTTACATCAATACCTTTTGGAAACCAAATTTCATTGAAATCGGACAATGTTGAATTTTGCCGCCTTTTTGGCAGCCATTATGAAAATGGCAGTCAACAAACAATTTTCAACACTGGTATTGCAGTAGCAACAACAATACCTTTTGGAAACCAAATTTCATTGAAATCGGACAATGTTGAATATTCCCGCCTTTTTTTGGCAGGCGGTCAACCAGTAATTTTCAACATCAGTTTTGAAGTCGCCACAGCATTGCAAACATTTTATCAATTAACACTTAACAATCATCTTCCATAGTTTTGGAAATAAAAGATGAAAAATATGAAAATTTTGAAAATTCCGTGAAAAAAGGGCAATAACTCCTACAAGGGTTTTGGATTATCTTCAAAATTTCAGGGTGGGTAGATCTTGACATGCTGAACATTTTTGCAATTTAAAGTTGACTTGTATCTCTTATAGTTTTTCTGATAAAAAATTAATAAAGTTAAGATTTTGCAAATTTTACAGAAAAAGGGCAATAACTCCAAGACGGGTTTTCGGATTTTCTTCGAAATTTCAGGGCAGGTAGATCTTGCTATGCTGATCACTTTTGTCCCTAGTCAGATTTTTGATATCTGTAATGGTTTTTGAGTTATTTGCAAAAAACAGCAATTTACCCCTATGTTCTATTTTTAGTAACAGCAGCCATGTTGTTTGGTCTTCGGACTAATCGAACACAACTATTAAACTGCATACCCTGGTGATGCTTCAGGCCAAGTTTGGTTACAATTGGCTCAGCAGTTTCAGAGGAGAAGATTTTTGAAATCGTTGATGGACAACAACAAAGCTATGGCAAATGCTCACATGGCCTTTTAGGCCAGGTGAGCTAAAAATGGAAGGCAGTTTGTCAGTTTCACTTTATTTGACACTTTACGGACCATGCAGCTAATTGGCTTTTATGAAACTTTGCACTTAGTCGAAATGTAAAATTTGAATAGCACTGTTAATTTTGCTAGGCATAGTACCAGTTTGAGGTACATTTATGCTGGAGAGTCTCCAATGAGTTCTTTTTGTCTTGGATATCATAATTATTACTAGTAAAGCAATAATATCTAAATGTACAAGTGACCAATGTGCTGCAGTTGTGGCATGCAGAGCTTTGCTTATGCCTTTATTATATACTGTGATAAAATGTCAGATTGTGATATGAACACCTTGCCTTCAAGGTTTATAAGATCACAAATTTTTTTGAAAGCACCTGTAAATAAAGTTACTTTTCAGACTGCTTTGTGTCACCAAAAAGTGCAAAGTACAAATGAATACAATATGTATTGTTTCACAAAAAGTAATAGTATGAATAAAAGAAGTGGTGCTGCCACACTTATATAGATAGTGCCTGGTGATGACATAGCATTGGCAATATGTCATTTGATATCATCCAAGTGCTCTGGAATAATCGGAATGACCCAAAATTGGACATTCACAGAAGCAAAAGAGAGAACTACTGGATTCTTCAACTCAGAACACTTAAACCTGTAGGAATTAACAGTTTGGAGTCTTCCAAATGTCAGTACAATACTCATTCCATATTGTTTCACAAAAAGTGGTTTTTGCACAGATACTTATAATGTTGACCTTGTTGCACTTTCTTCTGTATTTAAATTTTGGTAACTTATTCAGAAATCACTGATTGAATTGTTATAATATAAAGTAATGAAGAAAAAGAGCTTGTATTGGTATAGGCTTATATATTATTTAAAGACCGATATTATCTTGTCTATTGAGAATTATGGGCTCAAATTGTCAATGATTAAATTATCAAACGATTGCTTTTAATTTGATGAAAGTTCATTTACTGTGCTGTATATAGCTTGAGGAGTACAGAGGTTTTATTGATTTCAATTTAAAGTTTGGACGTCATAGACTTATATGATTGTAGAGCGATAGGATCAATTAGTCGTTTCTGTTTACTTTTGTTTGTAGAAATTAAAAATAGGTACGTCTGTTATTGAGCTCCGACTCTGACAAATTTTGTAGGGTATGCTTTCTGATCCATGAAATGTTTTAACAAGATTTATTTCAACAGGACGTAGATTTTCAGTTTAAAACTAAAGCTTATTGTTTGAGCGTTTTCACAAGGTTCAGTAGACTGTTTGAAAAGCTATTTATAATTCACAGCACAGGGAGATATTTGTATTACATGATAAAAATTAATTCTAGTCCAACCATATAATTGTTCCTACAATTGAATCATTTATCAATGTATTTGTATCATTTAAAAAATTACATAAAGGTCTCTAGAGACAAATTAAAACAATAGCTACAATTTAACTTCAGCACTGCAGGGCTGATGTGGGTATCGATTTGTCATGTTCATGTTTAGAAATATTTTCTTAGTTAAATTATCAGCTTAATTAGTACTAATCATTTATTTGTTAGTAACAGTGTCCTTTGCCTGCCAAGTTTAAATTGATTTTAGGATTATCATTCTGGCAGTTGTAGCATTTTAATTTAATATTTGTTATTGCAACGCATTATGGATTCAGATAGAATGTTAATAAGATTAACATATAACACATTTGGTTGTTTTAAATAAATTGATTTTATTATTTGATAAAAACCAATTTGAAATAAGCATATTTCTGCATGGAACTAAAATGTTTCCCACTTTTGAATACTAGTGAAGATATATGTTTGTATCACCATACCACTGTAAATAGCTGCCTGATTGTCCCCAGTAATTTGTGGATTTGCTGAAAGGATGTAATACTCTCAAATTTACTATGTAAATACTTTACAGAAATGTTTTAATTGATGAGTCCAGGGATATAGCTCACTGTTTTCTTTATGGTACACATGCACTCATAACTACAGAAATGTTGGGCTTTACCCCACTGTCTTGGTATTTATTTCACATCCCATATAATTTTATCCTTTTATATCCTTTTTGCTTATTTCATGTTTAATGACAGTAAGCTTGTTCACAACTTGTTTCAAGCTGAAAAACATTATTTCTGACAGGATGTTATCCAATGCTGTGATTAGAACTTACAATTTCCTAGCTAGATCTAAGCCATATTCAGTTACTCCACCTGTTTTAGTAGCTCACTTGCCTGAAGTTGCCATCACTTTGTCTTTGCATTTGTTGCATGTCATTATAAACTTTGTTTTTTTTTTCAAAGACCTGCTGCTCTGTAAGTACTAGACCCAACTGAACAATTAACTTGGTCACAGTAGTCCTTTGGTGGTCCTATTGAAACAATGTGTCTTGCAGGATTGTGTTTCAATGGAAGCACATTTGAAGATCTTTTATGGAATAACTTGGCCATACTTGAATTACAATGGTGGTCTGTTTAAAAAATGGTACAGGCGTTTCCACTTTTCACCCAAAATGACTTGAATTGTTTTAACCTCTCAGCTATTGGTTTAATTTTCCTTTGAACCATTGTTGACTTAGGCAGACCATTAGCTGTATTCATTAGCTCACCTGGCTATGCCAGGGTGAGCTTTTGCCATCACTTGGCGTCTGTCGTCCGTCCGTCCGTCGTCTGTCGTAAACTTTTCATTCAAAGATCTTCTCCTCTGAAACCACTAGGCCAATTGGAACCAAACTTGGTCAAAATAGTCCTTGGGTGGTCCCCTTTAAGAAATGTATCCGGCAGGTCCGTACCTTCTCCAAGATGGTCGCCAGCGGGGAACATAGTTTTAACATTGGACCCTATAGGAAAGACATTCAAAGATCTTCTTCTCAGAAACTACTGGTCCAATTATAACCAAACTTAGTCACAATGGTCCTTAGATGGTCCCTTCCAAAAAAACGTATCCGGCATGTCCATACCTCATCCAAGATGGCCGCCACCGGGGAACATACTTTTAACATTGGACCCTATGGAAAAGACATTCAAAGATCTTCTTCTCAGAAACTACCTGTCCAATTATAACCAAACTTAGTCAAAATGGTCCTTATATGGTCCCTTCCAAAAAAGGTATCCACGAGGTCTGTACCTGATCCAAGATGGCTGCCAGCGGGGAACATAGTTTTTACTTTGGACCCTATGGAAAAAGCATTCAAAGATCTTCTTCTCAGAAACTACCAGTCCATTTATAACCAAACTTAGTCACAATGGTCTTTTGATGGTCCCTTCTGAAAAATGTATCCGGCAGGTCCATACCTAATCCAAGATGGCCGCCAGCGCGGAACATAGTTTTCACATTGGACTCTATGGAAAAGGCATACAAAGATTTTCTTCTCGGAGACTACTAGTCCAATTATAACCAAACTTTGTCACAGTGGTCCTTAGATGGTCCCTTCAAAAAAAGGTATCCGGCAGGCTCATACCTAATCCAAGATGGCCACCAGCGGGGAACATAGTTTTAACATTGGACCCTATGGGAAAGACATTCAAAGATCTTCTTCTCAGAAACTCCTCGTCCAATTATAATCAAACATAGTCACAATGGTCCTTAGATGGTCCCTTCCAAAAAAGGTATTCGGCAGGTCTGTACCTCTTCCAAGATGGTCGCCAGTGGAACATAGTTTTGACTTTGGACCCTATGGAAAAGACATTCAAAGATCTTCTTCTCAGAAACTAATTGTCCAATTAAAACTTAACTAAGCCATAACAGTGGTCCTTAGATAGTCCCATCCAAAAAGGTATCCGGCAGGTCTGTACCTCATCCAAGATGGCCACCAGTGGAACATAGTTTTGACATTGGACCCTATGGAAAAGACATTCAAAGATCTTCTCAGAAACTACAAGTCCAATTATAACCAAACTTAGTCACAATGGCCTTCCTAAAAAGGTATCTGGCAGGTCCATACCTCATCCAAGATGGCCACCAGTGGGAACATAGTTTTAACACTGGACCCTATGGAATATACATTCAAAGATCCTCTTCTCAGAAACTACTAGTCCAATTAGAACCAAACTAAGCCACAATGGTCCCACAATGGTGCTTAGGTGGTCCCATCCAAAAAATGTATCTTGTAGGTCTGTACCTCATCCAAGATGGCCACCATCTAGAACATAGTTTTTACATTGGCCTTATTTATTTTAAGGGGAACCTCTGCCCAAATTTTTGAATTTTTATTTGAATTGTGGTCTGAATGTTTTAATTTCAGCAATATGTATTACCTTGATAATAAGGGGAACCCCTGCCCAAATTTTTTTGGGATAGTGTTCTGTTATTGGTTGCAATGGATGGTGGATCTTTGGGTTGCCATGGGAGCCAAACAAGAATACTGTAATTTAAGAAAAAAAAAGTATTCTATTAAATTTTATGTTTTGTTTTTCCTATTGGAAATGCCTTTTATCTATGTCAGCCATGGTCCAGGTGAGCGATACATGCTCTTGAGAGCCTCTTGTTTTTGATTTGCCATCATATGTCCTAAAAAATCTTGTTTAATGAGAATAATGAACATATGTAGCAGGCCTCACTTTAGTTTATGCTGAAAAGAATTGTACTTTGTATTGCTTTTCTTCAGTTCTGTCATTTAAGGTATTTTGTATATGCATATCCAGTATACTTGAACCTTGAATTAATCAACATTTACATGAAAACATATGTAAAAAATAATTGATGGGTATGTTAAACAACAATTTTCAACTTCAACGATAAATGACAATTACAAGATTTATTGGAATTAAAAAATGATTTGTATTTGTTTTTCAGAGAAATTGTGACAAACCATTTTGTACTCAGAAAACAGATGAAAGAAAGAAACCATGTAAACAGAACCAGCTTTAAATTCCAAAATTATATAACCAAATCATGTGAACAGACATACAGTGAAACCTGTCTAAACCGAACCCTGACTAAACCGAATACCTGTCTAAACCAAAACACAATGTATAGACCCTTTCTATCAATTTCTCTATATTTTGAACCTGTGTTAACCGAACACCTGTCTAAACCGAACAAAATCTTCAGTCCCAGAGCGGTTCGGTTTAGACAGGTTTCACTGTATCAAGAATAAATTGTGTATATACATGTATATCATGTGTGAAATGATCCTTTCTAAGGTTAATTACCATAATTATTTACAGTGATTTTCGTTATGTATAATTTAGGGCAAAATATGGGCCCACAGTCCCATGGCAAAAGGCTATATTTTTCCAAATTCCAAATCCAAGGCAAACTTATTAAAAAATAGCTTACATTGGTTTTGTTTCTTGATTAAATCATCAAATTTTGGTAGTAAAACTTGCTTCAGGTAAAGGTTAATAAATATGTTGAAATTGTTTTCACAATTCACTTATTTTTCAAACTGCATGTGATCTGATCTGTGTTGCAAATGAGTAGGAAATCACTAATTTACCATTCACAGATGTTTTAGCCATCGTCCTTTACTGCTAGAAAACTACCATGTAGGACAATACATATACAGAGAGAGATGATGATGGACAGTGGCTAAATTTACATGGATCAAACTATTAAACGAGATACATTTCATATAGATTTTTATGCTGTCAACACAATTTTTTGGTATTTACCCTTTTTTCAGCTGATTAGACCCACAGGAATGGGATTGTGATAATTTTTCTTGGGAAAGCTTAATTATGAACCAAATGAAAATATGATCACTGGTACTATCAATAAATATAAAAATAAAAACTTCAGATGTAAAATTGCTTTTATTTATTAATTGTGTTGCATTGCCTGAGTTTTGCAGATACAAAATATGCTGATCTTCCATGGACATTATAAAATAACTTCTGACATTTTCTACCTTAACCACCATGCAAATTTCTGATAATTTGGCATGAAGCCTTAGTATTCCTGATGTATGGCACAGAGCTAAGATTATTGAGAACTAGTGGATAAAGGGAAATTTGATGATATTTGTATTCCTGATATTTGGCATGAAACCTTAGTATTCTTGATATATGGCACAGAGCTAAGATTATTGAGAACTAGTGGATAAAGGCAAATTTCCTGACATTTGGCATGAAGCCTTAGTATTCTTGATATATGGCACTGAGCCAAGATTATTGAGAACTAGTGGATAAAGGCAAATTTCCAGATATTTGGCATGAAGCCTTAGTATTCTTGATTTATGGCACAGGGCCAAGATAATTGAGAACTAGTGGATAAAGACAAATTTACTTATATTTTTTATTCTTGATATTTTGCCCAGAGCTTTTGTATTGCTGATATTTGGCTCAGAGCGTTCATATTCATAATTAAGAACTGCATTATGAAAAGTCAAATTTCATGATTATTGGCACAGAGTCCTAGTATTGAGAACTGTATTTTGTAAAGACGAATTTCCTGATATTTGGCCCAGAGCCTTTGTAGTCCTGATAATTGACACACTAGCCTTGATATTGAGAACTGAATTGTATAAATTCAAATTTTCTGATATTTGGCACAGAGCCTTAGTATTGAGAACTGTAGCATGTAAAAGCAAATTTCCTGATATTTGGTCCAGAGGTACATGTATTGAGATCTGCATTGTTTAAAGGCAAATTTCTTGAACTTTATTGAGATCTGTATTGTGTAAATCAAATTTCCTGATATCTGGCACAGAACCTTATTGAGATCTGTATTGTGTAAATCAAATTTCCATATATTTGGCACAGAACCCTATTGAGATCTGTATTGTGTAAATCAAATTTCCTGAAATTTGGCACAGAACCTTATTGAGATCTGTATTGTGTAAATCAAATTTCCTGATATTTGACACAGAACCTTATTGAGATGTGTATTGTGTAAATCAAATTTAATGATATTTGACACAGAGCCTTAGAATTGAGACCTATATTGTGTAAGGGCAAATTTCCTGATACAGAATCTTAGTATTGAGAACTGAAGTGTGTAAAGGCAAATTTCCTGATATTTGGCATAGAATCTTATTGAGATCTGTATTGTGTAAATCAAATTTCCTGATATTTGACACAGAACCTTATTGAAATCTGTATTGTGTAAATCAAATTTCCTGATATTTGACACAGAGCCTTAGTATTGAGACCTACATTGTGTAAGGGCAAATTTCCTGATACAGAATCTTAGTATTGAGAACTGAAGTGTGTAAAGGCAAATTTCCTGATATATGGCACAGAGCTTTTGCATTGAGAACTGTATTATGTATTAGGCAAATCTGATATTTCGCTACTTTATAGTATTTGATAAGAAATTAAGTATTAAGGCAACATACATAGTTAAACATTGGACCCTATTTGAATATCACATATTGACTGTCTCTGCTAAAACCACTGAAGCAAAGCAGGAAGGATGTATGGAAGGTCCTTTACAAATATTGCTGATTTCCTTCGGATTAGACAGAAATCATGGCTTTACATAGTTAAACTTTGGACCCTGTGGGGAAATCATCATATTCATCATCTGCTCAAAAACTTTTATAGCAAATTTTATTTAACTGGTTGATACAATGTATACAAGGTCCTTTTAAAGATTGCTCATTTAGGTTGGATCTGTTAAAGTTAAAAAAAAACATGGCTGCCAGCACAGAACATTGGACCCTGTGAGAAATCACAATTTGGACATCTCCTCTGAAACCAAAGAAGCATATTCAACCAAACTTGACATGAATATTGTATGGAAGGTTCTTCACAAAAATTGCTCATTTTGCTCTGATCCGATAAAAAACATGGCTACCAGCACAGAACATAGTTTAATTTTGGACCCTATTGGGAAAAAAACATCACTTTCACCATCTGCTGTTAAGCTTTTTGTCAGGTAAGCGTTATAGGCTCAGTCTCAGTTTTTTGCATCTAGTCAGGCATGTTTCTCAATCTTGGGATAAAGTTCATCCTATATTGACTACCAATATGACAATATAGATATTCAGCGAGATGTATTGAAAAATATTACATTGGTAGAGGTTCCTATTGATTTCATTGGATGAGGCGGTCACGTGATTTTAAGATTATTCAGTGTATTTTCAGCTTTGTTCCTATAAAATAGGTATATTGACGCTATATTTCTATTTTTAAGTATATTGAACAGTATTGTGGTTCAAATTTTTGTTTTGCCATATATAAGTTATGTAAACGAGAGGCTCTCGAGAGCATGAATCGCTCACCTGGACCTCCACTAACACAGGCAGTCTATGTTAGAGGCCAAAGTTAAACTATGATATTGGATTAAGAGGAGAAGACATTTGAGTGTTTCAAACAGAACAATGTTAAAACTAAAATATACTTAAAAATAGAAATATAGCGTCAATATACCTAAAAATATCGAAGATGTTTTTCACATAAAAATGATTAAGGGCCTGTCGTGATCAAAAGACTTGTTTGGCAGAATAACCACTCTCGACCTCGATCAATATAAACCTAACAGGTCCCATATTTAACATATTGACTTCGTAAAAACTCCATAATGAATAAATATTTTTGGTCATGTGTAGCTTTGTAGCATCAGTCAGGTGAGGGATACAGGCTCAGTCACTTATCCTCTGGTTAAAATTTGTGATTGGCTAAAGCCAGGGTGAGCTTTTGCCACCATTTTGCGTCCATCATCCCAATAGTCTTTAGATGGCCATCCTCTATGCAAAACATTGTTTTAAGATTGGACCCTATGCAAAAACGTATTCAAAGATCTTCTCCTCTAGAACTGTGAAGCCAATTCTAACAAAACTTGGCTGCAATAGTTTTTGCGTTGTCCTCTGCAAAACACGTGTATTTAGGTCGGTGCTACACCTAAGATTACCACAGTAACATAGTTTTT
>MJUU01016189.1:97348-156051 GCA_002080025.1 Modiolus philippinarum | reverse complement strand
GCAGTTTGTACAGCCTATACCAGTAGTCCTAGGCACTTGATAATTGACATGCAGCTGCATCTTGGGGAGTACATATCGATTCCATGTTGAAGAATTATATTTTATTTTTATAACTGCAACAGTAGATTAATGTGCAAAATAAAGCGATGCAAGGGGCGGGCGAGACAAATCCTGTGTCCACAGTTTATTAACATTGAACCCTGTGGGAAAACATTCACAGATCTTGTCTTCTGAAATTGATGAGCCAATTGGGACCAAATTTGGCCATAGTTCTTGGGTGATCCTCTGCCCTAGAAAGGTGTTTTTCAGGTCATTGCTTTATCTAAAGTAGCTACCAACAGGGATTATAGTTTTAACACATTGGACCCTATGGGAAACTACATTTAGAGATCTCTGAAACTGCTTAGCCAATTGAAATACAACTTTGCCACAATAATCCTTGGGTGATCCCGAGAAAAAAGGCATTTTCAAGGTCCATGTTATACCCAAGATGGCCTCCAGCAAGGAATATTTTTATGCCCTGCGACGAAAAGTCGGGGATATATCGTTTTGCCCTTGCCTGTCCGTTCGTCTGTCCGTAAGAATAAAAAAATACAAATCTTGATGTTTATCAGAAACTTTGCATGGAGATTTCAACATTTAATGGAATCTAACTTACATTGAGTAGATGTGCACACATTCATCTTTTGGAATTTTCAAAATGGCCGCCGTTACCATGGATGCGGGAAAATTCCAAGTGCCTCAAATTGGATGAAATTTTTCTGGAAGGTTGCCTGGTGATTTTTGGGCTCAGAATTTTCAAAATGGCTTCCGTTGCCATGGAAACTGAAAAGGGCAGGAAAATTAAAAGTTTCTCAAATTAAATGAAACTACAGAAAGGTTGCCTACTACCAAGGACAAGTCCTTGCTTCCACCCAAAGAAATTATTTTAGGGATCACCACATGGAGATGTGGCTGCTGCTTGAAATTTTAAAAGGGAGATACATGTTATACACCTTTATCTGTTTTCTGGAAAAAGGGGGAATGTATATCATCAGGTCCGTACTTGTACTCTGTTCAGACCAGTATTGTGTCCATATGCACTTAAATTTAAACTTGCCAAATTGATTCTGTGTTTCAGTTAGCGGAGACATAATTGGTTGCCATTTGGCAACAGCTCTAGTTTAATATAGATTAACATTAGAAACTTGGGAAAACATTTCAAAGACCTGAGCCAATTGGAACCAAACTTGGCCACAATAGTCCTTGTGTGTTTACCAGGCCCCCACTATATCCCAGGTAGCTAGCAAGGAACTGCAGTCAATTGAAACAAAACTTGACCACAATAGTATTTGGGTGGTCCAAAGCAAAAGATGTTTTTCAGGTCCATGGTATATCCAACATCTCCAGAAACAATTTATCCAGTTGAAACCAAGCGATACAATAGCCTTAAGGTGGTCCCTACAAAAATGTGGTTTTCAGGTCCACATTTATCCAAGATTGCTGCCAGCAGGCAACTTAGTTTTAACATTGTTCTGTTTGAAACACTCAAATGTCTTCTCCTCTTAATCCAATATCATAGTTTAACTTTGGCCTCGAACATAGACTACCTGTGTTAGTCGAGATCCAGGTGAGCGATTCATGCTCTCGAGAGCCTCTCGTTTACATAACTTATATATGGCAAAACAAAAATTTGAACCACAATACTGTTCTTAATCTTTAATTATAGGAATATGATAATAATTATATTTAATATAAAAGAACTTTTACCTTATGAAATGATTTCGTGAGACAACTGCTAGTTCTGTCTCTCAGACTGTAGCCTTTTGTCTGTCATTTCTGCTTCCTGTCAAAGTTAACAGAGAATAGACAAGGGGGAAATGTATCAAAGATCTTATCCTCTTACATAACTTGGCAAACTAAAATCCAAATCAGCTACAATGGTCCCTGAATATTCTCCTTCAACAATTTTACGCCGCAGCAGGTGAGCACTTCGTCCAAGATTGTTGCAGCGGGGAATATGGTTGTAAGTTGAACCATATGATAAAAGCATTCAAAAATGTCCCCAATCACTGTCACACTTAGAACAAAACATAGTCACAATATGATCCTAAGATGATGCCAGACCTGTCGAGGTTCGGTTGATGATAAGCGTGGGAAGATGGTGGTTCAAACTGGGACTAATATATTTATATTAGTCCCAGGTTCAGGTAGCTGAAGACAAGGACGTATACTGGCATAATTGAGAGTTACAGCGAACTATTTGACCACGCATATTAAGGGTAAGAACTAGATGCTCTCAAGAGCCTTTATTTTAGATGATTAAACTGGCCATTCAGTCGTATATAAAATTATGATATGAACATGATCAACACATTAAAATGCACTACAAATTAGAAGGACTAATGCAATCAAAGTTTATCATGGTATTAGACGTTGGGGAGACCTGTACGTTGAAAGGAGTTACCCTAGTTTCATTTTCCTTAGTCTACGGTTTTTAGATTAAATAATTATTTTGATCAAAGGATTCCAGTGTTTCTGACTTTTTATTTTTTTCTTTATGATTTGATGGATGGTTGGTCCGTTCTTTCAAATTTCCGCCATAACCATAGCAATTATGAAATGCATTATTATTCAATTTACCCTATGTAATCAATAAAAAAGAGCATGAAGTACTCGGCAACTCAAATCGGAACAAAGCATAGAGGTCAACAGTTAGGGACCGAACATTTAACCTGAAAAGGGGTATGGGTTTTTCTGGACAGATATTTTATTTCGCACTTCGCGCGAAAAAAATTTTTTTTTCACTTGTATCAACAAAATATATTTTTTTTAAAATTAACATTATTTTTGGGGCAGAAAGCCTCCATCAGAATATTTGGCAGCCAAAATTTTTTTTTTCACATAAAGTCAGCTCCAAAACATTTTTTTAGAAAAATACCCCCTTCCCCCTTTCAAGTAAAATGGTCGGTCCCTCAAAATGAAACGACCGGGCTTGACACCGGAATATGTATTTAGTCGTCCTGGCAGTTAGGGTCTCGTCTTCTGGACTACTACTGAGTGAAACAGAAGTTTCGAGTCAGTTCCAGTTTTAACAAAGCTGTAGTTGTAAATATTTTACAGTGTTCAAGTTTCAAAGATTGACCATATAGGTGTAAACAGCAGTTCAAATACCGATATTGGTAGTAAAGAAAAGACATTTTGTAATCCAAGAGTTTGTGAGGAGGTAATGGAGCTATTTTGAATTTTCACTTGCCGAAGGTATAATTTCAAACATTACAGGTGCCCTGAAACTGAACGATTTTTATACGACCGCAAAATTTTTTGCGGTCGTATAATGGTATGATGCTGTCGTCGGCGTTGTCGTCGTCGTCGTCGTCGTTGTCGTCGTTGTCTGTAGACACTTTTGTTTTTGGTCAATAACTTTAGTTTCAGTTGACCAATCCTTATGAAATTTTAAAACAATGTTCTTTGGCACAAAAGGAAGGCTTGGCTAAGTTTTGGTCATTGTTGCCCCACCCGTTTTGAAAAAAGGGGCCGAAAAGGGTTAAATTTGATGTTTTAACACATTTGACTGTAGAATCTTTATTATTTATCGGATTTTGATTGGGTTTCTTTCAGCGTCTTCCTGAGGAAATTTCCAATTAGCAGTAGACAACGGATTTCATGTGGCATGTACCGTTCACGAGATAAATGGGGCCCAAAGGGGGCCAATTTCAAAAATTTTATTTTTTTATTTTTAGCCCGATTTTGATGCAGTTTTTTGCAGTGGATTCCTTATGAAAAATTAATATAGTGCTGCACCATTAGATTTTTGATAACTTGTTCCTTTTCCAAGCTATGAGGGGTCCAACGGAGCAAAAATTGAAAACATGCGGATTGGCTAATTTTTTTATTTTTCATTCAATTTCAATGGGATTTTTTTCTTTTGATTCCTCTCATTGTAGGCTTTAAGTAGTATGTCGACAGATTTGGCATAGCTCATACCGTTTCCGAGCTATTAGGGGTCAAAAGGGCCAAAATTGCAATTTTTAGAAATATGTAAAATCTTTATTTTACATCAGATTTTGATGGGATTTTTTTCTTTGGATTCCTCTCAATGTAAGCTTTCAGCAACATGTCAACAGATTTGATGTAGCTCTTACCGTTTCCGAGCTATAAGGGGTCAAAGAGGTCAAAATTGCAATCATTAGAAATATGTGAAGTCTTTATTATTCATTAGATTTTTACGGGATTTTTATCTTTGGATTGTTCTCTTTTTAAGCTTTCAGTGATATGGCAGTATATTTTACGTTGCTCTTTGGTTTCCAAGCTATAATGGGTCAAAGGGGTTAAATTGCAATACTTCAAAATATGTGAAATCTTTATTTTTCATTGGATTTCAACCTGAGTTTTTTCTTTGGATTTCTCTTTATGGTAGTCAACAGAATTTCTTAGCTCTTACAATATCCTAGTAATAAGGGATTAAAAGAGCTAACTTTTATTTTCACTAGTTTGTGTCCAGTTAATTTCTGTGACAAGGTCCTTATTGTGTCCAGCAAATTACTGTGTCCACATTAATTTTAGTTTACACTTGTTCAAATTTCAGTGGTCGACATGCTGCGGTCGCATCATGCTGCGCTCGGCGTAGCCCTTTAATTTTTATGGCCAGCAGTTTTCGGTCTACGTTATACGTTGATGGAATAATGTAGGAAAACTGACTTGACTCTCCAACGGACAATTCGGTATTGACAATGCACCTTATTTCATTTTGTTTTCTTCTCATTCCCCTGACCAGAGACTTATAATTACTGGCATGAGATTGAGAGCACTGGAGTTGAACCCCATGTTATCGGATGCTAGTGCCATGGGTTTTGTTGAAATTAATGCCTTGTTTACTTTGGTTTCTCAGCAATCACTTCCTCCAAACAAACTGTAAATACTCGATTTAATTCGTTATATGTTGCTATAATTGAAAAATTACTACCATTTCCTCTGTTAATTACAATTGTTTTCGTGTAACGACCAAATGGTGGGATTGATTTTTTTCCCGTATTTACTGTGCCCTTTTCATGTGGTTGATGAATGGAAAACATTAATTATGGATAAATGTAATTAAAGTTTATGACGATACATGTTTTTGCACGGCCAGCATACAGTATGGTCCGACTATAAAAACAAACAACAAGAAATAAAATGTTCATACAGAAAAGAAGTCGACGAGACTAGGCGTAGATCGGAACTGAAACCTAGACTATTTGATTTTCAGGTAGGGGGGGGGGGGCTTGGATTCTTAGCCCAGCCAGAATTTTTTTCCACCATACACTGTGCTAGTAAATTTTGTTGAGCCAGTCTTTTTTTTTTCTAATGGACAAAGTCAGAGCCAGATTATTTTTTTTCAACCAAGGTCCTGGTCAGAAATCTTTTTGGTCGCAAAACTGGCTCGGGCCAGAATTTTTTTTTCTAAAATAAATACCAGCCCCCACCCCCCTGAAAATCAAATGGTCCGTGCCTTATAATCATTATGGGACATACGAGATAAAAACTCAATATCGGTTACTTGTTTAAGAAATTGATTCCAAACCACTAAACAAATACCAATGAAACTCCGGATTATTGAGTAGTTCTAGAGTTTGTTGTGCGACCACTTCCTGTTGACTATTTACTAAACCTTTTTTATGCCCCACCTACGGTAGTAGGGGGATACAGTGTTTGGGTCTGTCCGTCCGTTCGTCCGCCCGTCCGTCCCAAGTTAGGCTTACCTTCAGGTTGAAGTTTCTTTTCTGTGAAGGATGTATGCTATTATCATGAAACTATATATAAAGACACATTAGGGTACAATTAAACAATAAACATAATAAAAAATTATCCCGGCTACGAACATTATGCTTCACTGATCATGGAAAAAGGGGATAGTATGAGGTTTACCCTTAGGTTGATTTTTTTTCTGTGAAGGATGTATGCTTTTATCAAAATACACATTAAGGTGTAATTAAACAAAAATCATAATGCAAATTTATCCTCGCTACCAACTTCATGCTTCACTGATATTAGATAAAAAAGGGGGTAGTATGAGGTTTACCCTTAAGTTGAATTTATTTTCTGTCAAGGATGTCTGCTATTATCATGAAATTAAGTTTCTTCTCTGTGACGGATGTGTGCTATTATCATGAAACTTCATATAAATACACATTAGGATATAAATGAAAAAAACTAGCAAATATTTACCCATGTCACCAACTTCATGCCTCATTGATCATGAAATATAGCATTGCTCGATATAGGTGTGAGGGGTGATGAATTGTATCGTGAAAGTGATTTTGTGACCACTTCTTGTTTGCCAATATTTTAACTTTTAACTAGAAACCGTAAACATTCCTCTTTGCTTGTGTATGTGGGACTTCTTTGGTTTCTCAAGTGGTGAATGGCTTGAAAATGATCGTGAAAAAAAAATTTGGGGTTTGTTTGACGACCATTTCCTGTCTGTCGATACTTTTATTTTTTTTTACTTTAAACCAATGTTTTTGTCAAATATTTCCTGGCTTGTGTCTATTAAGGTATTTTAAGGTTTGCCATGCCACTGCTTCCTGTTTGCCGATACAACTTTTTATTATACCACTCTATGGATGAAAATTTTCGTCAAAGTTAACTTGGCATCTACAACTGGGAATAATTTGATATTTGGTCTAAAGCTTCATGATGATGAGTTGTATCGTGTAAGCTATTTTCAGGTTTGCCGGTTTGTCGATACGTTAACTTTTTATTGTACCAATCTTTGAAAATTTTCGTCAAAGTTTTCTTGGTTTCTACAACTGGGAATAATTTGATATTTGGTTTAAAGCTTCATGATGACGAGTTGTATTGTGAAAGCTTTTTTAGTCCCCTACCGGCTTCGCCGAAGGGGACTTTAGGTTTGCACTCCGTCAGTCAGTCCTTCAGTCAGTCTGTCACAGTCAGTTTTCCGGACTTTTTTCCCATACTATAAGAGATATTCATCTAATATTTGGTATGTAAGTCTACCACCATGTTCGAGTTTGGTTCCGGTTCATTGATTTTGCACAGAGTTATGGGCCTTTGACTTAGAAAATTGTGCTAAAATATAGGTTTTCCGGACTTTTTTCTAAACCGTTCCAGATATGAAGCTAATATTTGCTATGAGAGTCTACCGCTATGGGTTACAGAGCAAGTTAGAGTTGGTTTCTAGTCCATTGATTTTGGACGGAGTTATGGACCTTTGACTTAGAAAATTGTGGTAAAATATAGGTTTTCCGGAAATTTTTTCTAAACCGTTCCAGATATGAAGCTAATATTTGCTATGAGAGTCTACCTCTATGAGTTACAGAGCAAGTTCGAGTTTGGTTCAGGATCATTGATTTTGGATGGAGTAATGGGCCTTTGACTTAGAAAAATTTTGGTAAAATATAGGTTTTCCATACTTTTTCTCTGAACCGTAACATGTGAGTCTACCACTATGAGTTACAGATCAAGTTCGAGTTTGATTTTGGACAGAGTTATGGGCCTTGGCTCAGTAAACTTTTTTTCTTGAACTATTTTTGCTTGTATAACAAAGAATTATTCCACCGGTAGGGGACTTCTGTATTGCCTTGCAATACGATCCACACTTGTTCATGTTAGAAAGTGAACTTTTCTCTACAGT
Organism: Modiolus philippinarum; assembly: GCA_002080025.1. Taxonomy (NCBI): domain Eukaryota; kingdom Metazoa; phylum Mollusca; class Bivalvia; order Mytilida; family Modiolidae; genus Modiolus; species Modiolus philippinarum. Next base: position 148,436 of record MJUU01016189.1, on the reverse strand, counting down.
TATCAACAATTTAAGAATTCAAAGATTTATGTAGTAAGCTAAAGATAATTCAGTTCAATATGTACAGAACCAGGATAAAATTCATCTCTTGATATATCAACCACACTTAGACTTTGTTTGCTAGAAAAGAGAAACTTATTTGCAGGTATTACATTTTAATTGTACATGTATATGTTACAGTACAAATTGGAATCCAGTAGGATCCAGAATCCTCCTAGTACAAATTGGAATTCTAATTTCTACTGGGACAAATTAGAATTTTGATTTGTACTGGATTTAATCCAGAACAAATTGGAATTCTAATTTCTACTGGGACATATTAGAATTCTGATTTGTACTGGATTTATATGATTATGAAGCAACCAATTCATTTCACTGTGGTTATAATATCTCGCCCACAATACAACTGCAGAATTAAAATAAATAAAAAGGAGTATTTCCCCCCAAAAATCCCAAACAGAATGTTAATTTTAAAATATTTTCATAAACAAATGTTGATAATTTGGTACAAAGGAAGTGTCTGCCTATTGTGGGGTCCTCCTGCGTTCAGCAGAACCTCTAGATAGTAGTTTATCGATGGCGTAACAGTGATTATTTGTTTTTAGACTGTGTTTGGCAGATTAGGGTCCAGTTGGACAAGAAACATAAAGGAAAAAATGCACCTCATGGGGAACGCACTCGAAGATTTAATACAAAAACAGAAGATTGGTTTAGAATTGAGTGAGTGGTCTAATATAAAGCATTTAAACTTTTGATATATCATATCATATTATATTATATACATGTTAGTGTCAGATTCTTTCGGATTCTTTGTTCTCTTCTTACTCTTACTCGTTATCTTTTTTTTCTAACTCGAAAAAATAATGATGGTAAATTTCAGCCAAAAAAGAGCAGCGGGAGGACAGTAGAAGTAGAAAGTAGAAAGTATAAATGTGAGCTCGGTGGGCGCCTGAATAAAGTGAAATAAGAAAGATAGATAAAATCCGAGCTCGACAGACGCCTGAGAAAGTTAGTAGGCCTACCAGTAGATAAAAATATAGAAACCCGAGCTCGACAGGCACCTGAAATGGCCTCCTCAACGAAGGCATTTTGCCCTTTTTAGCAAAAGCTTCATGAAAGTTTGGCGAGGGCCGATACATCGTAATATTTTTTTAGGCAGATTGAAGGAGCGCCGTCTTCGCCGGCAAGCTGGGACTCGTAGATTTTTCCTAATCGCACGGTGTCTCAATGCGTCTTTTCCTCTTGGCGCGAGACCAAGGACAGGACCAAGGCGCAGGTGGCACAGAGGCAGGCAAGGGAACCGATGGGAATGGGAATGGATGCCATAGCACCCACAGGAGCAGATCCCATGGTACCACTGGTCAGCAGTAAAGTTCCCATGGAGCACCCATCCAGGGTAATGGAGACGACCTTATATCTAATCGGTTATAAATCTTCGAGGCATGCTCATATCTCAAGATTTCTTCTTCCAAGCATGCGATATGACTGGCATCTATTTGATCTGTTTATTTATAGGAGCATATCAAGCAGGGGAATGCTCTTGAGGGGCCTATTGGGATCAAGGATCAATCCACTACAATCGTAGAGCCGACGTCCGCTCTTCCATCGCTACTGGACAAAGTACCTTGGCTGAGATACAGGCCACGACTATTGGATTTCACGCAGCGGACTTTACAACCGTTCTTGAGATATAATCCGGACACCACAGCTTTTTGGATGGCTGCACTGCCCAAATCGCTCAATGCACCCACACTCAAAGCAGGAGTCACTGTTTTGGCTAGCATGGGTAGCGCAGCAGAGGCAAGAACTGCGAGTATAGGATGGAATCCACCTTTCTGCACGCTATACCTCACCTGCTTCTGGCTCATCTCCCAATATTATACCACCCTTACCGCTCTGCAAGAGCTTGGTGGTGCGTTATATCTGCCGGCGGGTAAGGAACATCTTATGCCCTGCCGGAAAGGTTTCTAAGCAGCAATCGGATGCTCGCAGGGCCTTTCTTCTTTGCCGCACGCCGGATCTTCTCTGTCTGACCCTTCGTCAAGTTGAGACCGTACTCTTGACAATCTATTTATTTATACCTCACACAGATGCAAGTGGATGTTGAGATGTTTCCCTCCCAGATGGATTTGGCGTCCGTCTTGATAGGTTTACATGCGGTCGATGGTGTTCAGGGTAACGGGTAAGTAGACCAGGTTCTTGGGGTCTGGATGATTTTCATGCCCGGGAATGAAGCTATAGATTGTGTACTGCTGGATGCGGTTGACGTAACTGTCGCCGATGAAATCACTATTCAAGAGGATGCGATTGGTGTTGATGATATAAACAATATGCTCACCCTCCACGTAACAATTCGTGTTCTGGTTGTAGGTATACGTTCCGCTCTCGAATCCAAGCACCTCATTTAGGCTATTGGACACATCGAGATCTACCTTTCAGCTTCTTGCAAGGGTGAACGTAGCTCTCAGACACGCACGGTTGAAACATAAAGGAAAAAATGCACCCCATGGGGAACTCACTCGAAGATTTAATACGAAACAACAGAAGACTGGTTTAGAATTGAGTGAGTGGTCTAATATAAAGCATTTAAACTTTTGATATATCATATCATATCATATTATATACATGTTAGTGTCAGATTCTTTCGGATTCTTTGATCTCTTCTTACTCTTACTCGTTTTTTTTTTCTAACTCTTTTTATAACCATTTCTTAACTTCGTTTGTTCTGATATATCCCAATTAAAGTCCTTTATGAGAGATAGCCGATCACGCAAAAGTGGGCATGTGAACCGGCAAGTCAAAAAACTGGATTTTTTCAGCTGTCTTCATCATTGCGCTAACATTCAGCTGTTAACGGTTACGTGGTAAATAAACGGTTATCCGATTTACTTTGAATCATATTAAATTCTTTGGAAATTACCTTTGTGTATATGCCCTTGTAATATAATATTAAGATTTATATTTGATATAATTGTATAAAACCTTGAGAGTGAATAGCCTCAATTTTTAGTGATTTAATTCAAAGGCGGTATTGTAAATGAAGTCTCATCGTGGGTGTAGCGAGCTAATTTGTTAAAAATAACGCGTTTTCACAGTGGGCCTTAACTCGATAAACCTTTTTCATCCCGATTGAAAGATACACTACCTTGGTGTATTACCGTGTTCAACCTCGTATACTAGTGCTAGTTTTCGCCACTATATAGCTGAAATATTGCTGAAGTTGGAGTAAAGCATCAATCAATCAATCAATCGCATACTGGTCAAAATTAAATATGTGTAGTCCATTTTTGTCGCAATCTATTTGGAAAACCATGAATGTTGGTAATTGAGCAAACAAATTACACAATTTTAGACTATATCTAGGCAGCGTTGGAACAAAACTACAACTGGGGTCGATATTGCAGACGTTACACTATAGATTTAAATCACTGAAAAAGCACACACACCCTAGCTAATGAAAACAGTTATGTACTATAAAATCGCTAATAATCATCCAAAGGGTCCAACTGCTCATGTGTAAAATACATAAAAAAATACAACAAAATACCCGAAATTAACATTTTATCATTGTCTGGCCAGACAACCCCTATCGCTAAACCGTTGCTCACATAACGTCACGATATCAGATATAAGACCTGGACGTTAGATGGGATTGGGTTTAGGGTGCAGGAGACCGTATTTCCATACAATTGAAATATACCTTAAAATAATAGAAATTAAAAAATAATGATGGTAAATTTCAACCCAAAAAGAGCAACAGGAAGCGATAAGGAATATCAAGTTAAGGAGGATGGTAGAAGTAAAAAGTAGAAAGTATGAATGTGGGCTCGGTTGGCGCCTGAATAAAGTGAAATAAGAAAGATAGATAAAATCCGAGCTCGACAGACGCCTGAGAAAGTTAGTAGGCCTACCAGTAGATAAAAATATAGAAACCCGAGCTCGACAGGCACCTGAAATGGCCTCCTCAACGAAGGCATTTTGCCCATTTAAGCAAAAGCTTTATGAAAGTTTGGCGAGGGCTGACACATCTGATCCTTCTCATCGTAATATTTTTTAGGCAGACTGAAGGAGCACCGTCTTCGCCGGCAAGCTTTTGCCTAATTGCACGATGTCTCGATGCGTCTTTTTCCTCTTGGCGCGAGACCAAGGACAGGACCAAGGCGCAGGTGGCACAGAGGCAGGCAAGGGAACCCAGTCAGAGCAGATCCCATGGTTCCACTGGTCAGCAGTAAAGTTCCCATGGAGCACCCATCCAGAGCAATGGAGACGACATTATATCTAATCGATTGTAGATCTTCAAGGCATGCTCATATATCCGGATTTCTTCTTCCAGGCATGCGATATGACTGACATCTATTTGATCCGTTTATCTATAGGAGCATATCAAGCAGGGGAATGCTCTTGAAGGGCCTATTGGGGTCAAAGATCAATCCACTACAATCGTAGAGCCGACGTCCGCATTTCAAGTACAACCCATCGCTATTGGACTAAGTACCTGGGCTGAGATAGAGGCTACGACTATTGGATTTCATGCAGCAGACTTTACAACCCTTCTTGAGACATAATCCGGATACCATAGCTTTTTGGATGGCTGCACTGCCCAAATCGCATCGCTCAATGCACCCACACTCAAAGCAGGAGTCACTGTTTTGGCTAGCATGGGTAGCGCAGCAGAGGCAAGAACTGCGAGTATAGGATGGACTCCACCTTTCTGCACGCTATACCTCACCTGCTTCTGGCTCATCTCCCAATATTATACCACCCTTACCGCTCTGCAAGAGCTTGGTGGTGCGCTATATCTGCCGGCGGGTAAGGAACATCTTACGCCCTGCCGGAAAGATTGCTATGCAGCAATCGGATGCTCACTGGGCATTTCTTCTTTGCCACACGCCGGATCTTCTCTGCCTGACCCTTCGTCCAGCTGAGACCGTACTCTTAATAATCCATTTATTATACCTCACACAGATGCAAGTGGATGGTGAGATGTTTCCCTCGCAGATGGATTTGGCATCCGTCTTGATAGGTCAGATAGGTTTTATGCGGTCGATGGTGTTCAGGGTCACGGGTAAGTAGACCAGGCTCTTGGGGTCTGGATGATTTTCATGCCCGGATCGACCCTGGGAATGAAGCTATAGATGTAATACTGCTGGGTAATCGATCAGCATTGAAGATCACGTGGATATTTCACCATCGACAGTGGTGGAAGACGGCGGAATTATGCGTCTGATCGTTGCTCCTATCCGTCTGGAAAGCGACGATGGTTAATTGAGGCTTTCACTCCTGCTTTTAGCCACTAGACGACAGTGAAATTGCGAGGTCTGAGGCATGGCGATGGAATCGAACTGTCCATGCGAAATCCGCAATCGATCTTGGTCTTGCTCTTGATGGCGAACTAGGAGACCTTACTGAAGACGACTTTGGCCACGTCGTCGAGGGCGGCGGCTCTAAGCACGGCATTGGCAGGCATCCGAATCGCGCACCAATGAGATCTCGTGCTTGAATCCGTAGGCGATGATATAGTTGCGGCGTGCTGCGAATCCAACGGTATCTGCCTCAGCCGTGGAATCCTTGAACCACGGCTGAGGCTGAGGCTGAGGCTGAGGCAGGTAACGTACCCCGACGACCTCTCCAAATCGCAAGACCATGGCTGGTTGAGGCCTTGCGATTTGGAGTAGTCGTCGGGGTACTTTAGCATCCCCAGGATGGTAGTGGCGATGCCGGGGTCATTGAGATGCTCAATCTGCTGACCGGCGAGTCTGTAGCTGATATTACGAAAGAGATACATGGCGCCGTTATTGTGTGGTACCAGGTCTGCGTCAGCGTAGGCGGTCAAATCGTTCTTCAGAAGCCGGCCTTCGATTAAGATATATCTCTCGGAGGGGTGAAGGACGAGATCCTGGGTCTCGACATTGATGTGTATATCCGCATCGGTGTTATTCAACTGAGCCCCAGCTTGAGGTTCGTATTCGTGACCGTGATACTCCTTGAGGCTTTCATCGAAAGTCAATCCTTCGGTGATATAATAGTAAGCATATTGGCCATCATATATTTATCTATAGCACTTGACGAAGATGGTTGTAGCGAAAGAGGTCAATATTCGTCCGGTCAGACTGGCGATGGTATCGAACAGTCCTCGACCATCCACTGCATACCTTCGTTGCGCACTCTATTATTCCCAGCCTGGTAGGAAGCGGCACAAAGATCGAGAACATCCAGCAACTGGTCGAAGGATTTGGAAAGAAAGACGGTCCTTATGCCACTCCCATAATTATCTTGCTCATAGAGGTACGAGACGATCTCCTTTTTCTTGCTATTGCTAGCCTTGGAGGTCTGCGAGAGTGGAGAATTGCCTTGGTACATGGCACTCGATGCTCGTAGGATATCGCAATAGATATTCAGGTCGTCTTCTTCGAAATACTCGGGATGCTTAGAGAAATAAACTATTTATCCATCTATCTATCATGACCATGCACCTCACAATGCTTGAGTTCTGTGAACGTAATTTTTTATAGCATCACCAGTGCCCCTAAGCATTGGGTCGATCGCCCCTAAACGTTGGATCGAATGCCCCTAAGCATTCAATCAATCGCCCCGTAGCGTTGCTTCGATCTCCATGCATACGAGGAACAGAAGACTTCCATCCTCTCCGCTATTTTATTATCGTACTTCCCCAACATCCGGACGTTTACACCCGACCAGAGGGTGGCTGATTTGGATATGGCTATAATCTCGTTGCGAATACGCGACCGATCGGAGCTCCACATCAATAGAAAAAAGAAGGGAAACGGGGAATGTGTCAAAGAGACAACGACCCAAATGGGAGTAATAACAACTCAAAGCCACCATAAGATCTTCAATGAACGGTGAGAAAACCCCACACCCAACGGTAGGTCGGAGTCGGCCCCTGAATAAAGAGTAATCAAATTCAGCGAAATAAACATCATCCTAGACTCCTATAGACATAAAGTAAACTAAATAGCATGCTACAGGAAAAAGCTTCGAGTGCCTCTTGCTTCTATCACTACGCGATATTGATAGGTACGTGCATCGATGGCCACGGACGGTCATGATGCAGCACGATTGTTCGAACGACTGCTTATGTTTTCCGGCGGGAGTGTGATCGTCGGTGGATGTCCTGCTGTGTGGTGAGGCATCGCTTGCAGTCCTCGAAGGCGATGCTTAATTTGAAGTCTGAGCGTTATCCACCTAAAGGCGTTTAGTTTCGCCTGGAGCCCAACGAAATAGGTCATGGTCTTGCCGCCGCACTCGTCCTTGAACATCCGGAGGACTTAGTCTTGCCGGTGGGGATGCCGGAGGGATGCTCAGGTTGATAGTAATAAGAAGTGTCCAATTTGGCCTCTATGTGTGTGGTGATATCCTGGTAGAAGTCGTCGGTCTGGATCTCATAGGCTTCGCTGTCGGTGTTGTTGAAGAGCAACCGAGCCTTGCTGCCTTAGATCTTCCTGAAGAATCCTTAAGAAGTCATACATGAGGAGCTTCTAAATGTAAATATGCAGCTCCTATGTTGATCGGTGTATAGAACTTGGGCTGGATCTTCTTCATATGCACGGCTGCTAGGTTTTCAGTGAAGACAACCCGACGATCGAAGTTGGGCTTGGACTGCTTCTCGGTGGTGGCCAGCCTGACATCTACTCGCTTCCGGATACCGATATTCTCAATGGCCTTGCCAAAGACCGAGTTTTGCAAGCTGACGTTAACTTTTAGAAGTTTTTTCGAAGTCGGTCTTGACCTTGGCATGAAGAGCAGTATTCAGATCTACGCATTGCTTTAGCCATGGAGATTGCCTGAATTCGATGATCCGATGGACTTCCTTTCTCCAAGTACATTTTGAGATTTCGGTAGTGGAGTGTATATTTTTCGGGCTTGTCTAGATGAAGCACCAGCTTACGTACTTTGCCGATCTCCACGTTCTCGAGCGCGAGAGGGTATTCATTGTGGGCGTCGTGAAGATCCTGCAGGTATTCGAGGTCACCCTCTACCATAGCCCCATATTCGTGATCGTCGGGATACTTCTCCGGGTCCATCCAATCGAAGTCCCCGTTGGAAGAGTCTGTGCCTTCGCCAACCTGTACAGATTATTGGCATCGAGGTAGGTGAGATACTTGGTGGGCTGGTAGGTCGATCGTAGGTCTCCATGTAAGGGATGGTCGAGAGATGAGAGATCATGGCCATCCCTCAACCTTGTGGCCTCCTCTCGAACATCACATGCATATCTGAATTGGAAAGAAGCTCCACTTCTGACCCTGGTGGTTTTGAGGGCGGTATCGAAGGCTAGAACTTTGGAAGAGAAGTATCGAGTCCGTAGTTGGCCATGAAGGTATCCCTAAAATTCTCGAAGATGTCAGCTAGTAGCAAGAAGTTGGTTTCTATGTAGAGATCGTGATAGTTTTGCAGGGTTCTGCACTCGAAGTTCTTCCAGGCCCTCCGAGCGTAGGCATAGTCCTGATCGCTAATATGGTCCCCAGAGAGCGTGCCGTAAAATGCCTCTTTGGTTGAGATCTGAGGCTCTTCTATCTTGGTCAGCCCATCCATATAATCGTTGGGAAATACTCCCTTATCATCATTTCTTGGCGATCACCAAATCTTGCATTCACGGTCTTGAAATGGTCGGTATAGGGTTATTGGCTAGATTATCAAGTAAGCTGAGCATGAAGCTCATCGAATCAATGAACCTCATCTCCAGATTATCCACCTGCTTGGAGAAGCTGGTATTGGGGATGCAGTTGATCTTAACTTCAGTGTATCCAAGCTCGTTGGTGATGATGTTGGCATCATACCCGCTCAAGTTGTGGAGGATGATGGGTACATACCTTGGAAGCTGGAAATCCGGATTGCACTGATTGCGTGCTGCGCCGCGATAATACAGTGAGGTTGTTGTGGTCCCAGGCCGTATCCCCTCCCAATTCATCCCCGCAAATGTGGCAGTAAATGCATTCTGCGAAGCTCTCCTTGTCCTCGTCGGTCATCTCCTTGGGCTTGGTCTCATTGTTTTGCTTGCAGATTTCTCACACTTCCTCCTCGATGCATTGTACGAATTTCTTGGCCGCATCCTCCCCGCAGTAGGCGACTTGATTCCTTGTAGTCTCCGTGGGCATACTTCACGCAATAGCAGAAGCCCGGTGGCTTCTGAAGTTTGTAGGCCTTCGTGTAGCAGTGCGACAGATCGGGCTGGCAAGTGTCGATCTTCTCCATGAAGCACTCATAGTCCGCATAGATCACCTATGGGACACTCGTCATCTTCTTACAGTTGCGGAAGGCTATTGTGGACCCTTCTTCCGTCATATCGATCCTAACTCAATCCTTTTTGCTGCAATATTCCATATGCTTGTCGAGACCGTCCTGTTTAGTAAGTGGGATAGGCATCTGCGGCAGAAGAAAAGCTCATGACCGTCCTCCGTCACCTGGGAGCTCAGGGGGTCGAGAGAGGCTCTTGATCCAGCAGTAATGCTGCTAGCCTTGGCGAGTTAGGAAGAGGAGATCTACGTGGGTTTTTCCCGTATTCTTAGATACTATTATCCGGAGGGGGTAAATCTAGAGATGTTCTTCCTCATCCTCGCCCTTCTTTACGGCGTCGAAGATTCTGCTTATCGAATTAATCGATCGCCTTGAGCAAGACTGGGAAGTCGATGCCAACGAATTTTAGCTCATCCCCATCTCTTGTACTGAGCTAGTTGGTAGGCAAGATTGCCATCTTTCTCATCCTTACGAATGGCCTCCAGTATCGCCCACTGGAAACAGCAATTATCCTTATTTTTCACATTGACGATCGCCTTCTTTTTCGGGAGTGCTGATGGGGTTGTTGTGAAGGAACCTACCAGCTCTAGCTTTGCGACTTCCCCGAATCTCCACCCGCTCCTTTCCCGCATGTACTTTGCCATACTATCTTGACCTAACCCATCATTGGGGCGATCTACAATTCGAGATCGTCAGATTTGCTGATCATTGTCGTGCGTTATCTGAAGGGAGGGCTACCGAAGGTATTTTCTCCGGTCACGGTTTTGGTCTTCACCATCAATGCAAAGAGCACTAAGTGCACCTTCAATCCCTTTTTCGAGGCGAAAGCGGTCGAGACGGCGCTGCCAATGGTGCTCCGACTTACCTTCAGAAAATTAGTCATATCATGGTGCTTCGCGGGTTCGATGACGACCGTTCCAAATACACCATTCAGAGATTCCCGCCTATCGGTGACCTTGATCTCATCCTCGACTGGTGCCTTTTTGATGTCCTCTTCTAACAGCTGGATCATATCGTCTCTCTTGAGCTTAGAGTAATCGGTGGGGCCGCGATTCTTTGCTAGCACTTTGAGCTGCTTCTTGTAGAAGACTTCCTGAAGGGCTGGTGGTTTTCTCCTCGACGGGTTTCACCAAGGACTCCTTGTTCTTCCCCCTCAGACCCTCATCCTTAGCTATTTGACGGATGGTCTTCATGCTCTCTTTTACCACCATCTTATTATCGCCTGGGGTGGTCTCCTCCTTCCCGGGCTTGCTTTTGCAAAACTGCCCTTTCTTCCTCTTGAGTGGGACGCCGCAGGTGGTCTTCTGCTCCTCTGGTTGATTCTCAAATCGCGTCTTGACTTGCTCCGCACATCAAATTTTGGCACACCTGTGTATGCTCATCAACATGAGTCAGGTTTGGGGCATTGCTGCTGCCTTTAAATGGTTGGAGACTGATGAATTCATCTTTCTGAAAAATCTTGATAGATGGTTCGTCGTATAGGGAAAAACTGATCAATGTCAGCCTGGTTTTCAGCGAAAAAATCAGAATAACGATCCATCTTCTCGCTACTGGATGCCATTCTTTTATTTACTTCATTCTTGAGAGCTGACACACCTCTTTTTATGATGTCTTTACCCTGTGCTCAATGGGAATACCGTCCGTTTGCATCTGGCCGTTGGGATTGGGGGTCCTATGCAGGATTCCCCTTGAAAGTGGGGTGGTGTAGAATCGGTTTTATTGATCTGCTTCTGCAAAGTTTGCAGAAAAGATGTCGAAGCATTTTCCAGTTAAAGTGTGACGCTTGGACGGGCGGACACCGGTATACCATGAATACAAACTAGTCAACATAAAGGTTTAGTAGACATAACATTCTCATTTGCACAAAAGATAATCAGTTCATTAATTTGTTTTTTTAAACAAATATACGATAAAAAAATGAGAATGAGCTTGCATTGCTGCTTCTACGCGAAAATACAGTAAAGAATGTAAGTAACCTTTCCTCTCACTGTAACTAGGAGCTTCTCTTTTAATCAATCTATATACAAATGTATTGCTACATATGTAAAGCTTAACCGTGTTCTATGGTCCAAATGTTTTTATTAAGCACTTTTAGAGGGTACCGACTTCCATGTGTCAGTCCTGTTTAGTTTGATTCCATGTTCTAACATGGTTTAAACAAACAAGAGGCTCTCAAGAGCCTGTATCGCTCACCTGGTCCATGGTCAATACATAAATTCAAATAAACTTCTATGTTAAAGGGTCTCATTTTCAAACTATGTAAACAAACATGTATGTTATATGATCAAACTATTTTCCCTATTGCGTGCCTTCTTGGATAAGGGATGGATCTGCAGGACACAATTTTAAAGAAAATTAAGTGTTGTGCCAAAGTTTATTTCCAGTTGGCCAAATGCTTTTAAAGAAGAAGATCTTTGAATGTACTCCAATATTAAACTATGTTTCACATTGGTAGCCAATTTGAATAAGGTGCAGACTTGAGGGACATCTGTTTAAAAGGGGACCATCTAAGATGCATTGTGATTAAGCTTTATTCTAACAAATAACAACGGTTTTCGAGTTATTTGCCAAAAACAGCAATTTACCCCCTATGTTCTTTTTTTCAGCAGCCATGTTGTTTGGCCCTCGGACTAACCGAACACATTTTTTAAACTACCCTGGTGATGAACCAGGCCAAGTTTGGATTAAATTGGCCCAGTGGTTTCAGAGGAGAAGATTTTTAAAGAAAGGTTTACGACGGACGGACGGACGACGGACGCCAAGTGATGGCAAAAGCTCACCTTGGCATAGCCAGGTGAGCTAAAAAAGAATCAAAGTTGGTCCTCCAATGTTAAATTGTTTTTCACGATGACACACGTGTAAACGTTTTTTCTGTCGGACTCGAATGGAATTATCAGTCTTTTAACTAATCGGGACATTCCGTAAATCATTTCAGTACTGTTTGTTTCAGAAGTTAAACATAAACTGATCAAAATGTTTAAACATATGGTCGGTATAAAAAACATTATTCCCTACTGGCGGTCACGTTTGAAAACGATACTTACATCATGCCTGCCAACTTTTGAAAATCGCCTTGTGGGGGTCAAATAAGGAAACTCCTTATAACTTGGCTATAGGGGGTCTTATGATATTCTTTTGTTGTTTATAGTGTTCTAATGTGTTTCATCATTACATTCAACTCTTCCTTATTTGTTTAATTGTCTTCAAGTGTCTTTTATTTGGAATTTCAACTTTTGGATTTTGGAGCCTCCATGGGGGTTTTCCCTCAAAAAACCCAGGAAAGCGGGAAGGTTGGCAGACTGTTATTTTGATCAAATTTGCTTCGATGATTTGATGGACTATTTAAAATGTGCGGCCTACTCCGACCTGCCGTTGGGTGTGGGGTTTTCTCACCGTTCATTGAAGATCTTATGGTGGCTTTGAGTTGTTATTACTCCCCTTTGGGTCGTTGTCTCTTTGACACATTCCCCGTTTCCGTTTTTTTTCCATTAATAGGGTCATTCATTAACTCAATGGTATTAATTCCAGTTAAGCGATGTTCCCTGCTGGCGGTAATGTTTCTGAAATTTATCCGACAGGACAATAATTCCAGTACAATTTTAATCAATTTACACCATCTTGTCATTGCCATTGGAAATGACAACAATATTTCCCCATTTTCCAATATTGATCTCTGCGATTGAATACGCTGGTGACAAATGCTATTAATGAATATGAAAACGAGAAGGTCAGAGACCGAGCCTGTATCGCTCACCTGACAAAATGCTGAACAGCAGGGGTTTCGATGTTCAGCATGGTGACCATGTTTTTTGTCGAATCGGAACGAAATGAGTAATCTTTGTAAAGGACCTTCCATACGTCATTGTTGTAAAGTTTGGCAGAGTTTGCTTCAGTAGTAGAGAAGAGTTGGTGAAAATAATGTTTTCTCATGCTAGGCTCAAATGTTAAAAGTCCCACGCTGGCAGCTATGTTTTGCCAAATCGCACTGAAAGGAAAAAATATTTGTAACGAACCTTTCATACATCATTCCAATAACGTTTGGTTGAATTTGCTTCAGTGGTTTCAGAGGATCGGAGTTGATAAAAATGATGTTTTCCCATAGGGTCCAATGTTGAATATAAGTTCCGCGATGATGGCCATGTTTTTGGTCAGATCGGAACCAAATGAGCAATCTTTGTAGAGGACCTTCCTTACATCATTCCTGTAAAATTTCGTTGAATTTGCTGCAGTGGTTTCAAAGGAGTTGATGAAAATGTGAAAAGTCAACAAACGGACGGACGACGGACGCCAAGTGATGGCAATAGATGACACTGAACCTTTGGTCAGTTGAGCTAAAAATTAGTATTAAAAGGACCTGCCATGCATCATTCCAGCAGTTTATTTCAATATGCATTTGTTGTTTCCTCAAATTATTAAAACATTCCTCAAAAGCAAACTCAGGTTAACATCTATTTTGTCCCAAAATAACAAACTTTTCAAAAGATACAAAAGTGTGACAAAGGAATCCTATATACCCGACGTTTACAGGCGTCGGTATAAAAAGTACGGAAGCCAAGGGATGGCAAAGCTCAACTGCGATTATAGCCAGGTGAGTGGACCAGATAGTATTTACTGTCGGCTGAGCAATTTTTTTGTTTCGACCTTCCATCCACCAATAGTTTTGCAGATGGTAATGAAGGGCTTCGTCGAGTAAAGCTTAATGGCAACTGAAATTTGAACAAGTGCAATTCAAAGTTAATGTGGACAAAGTAAATAAATTGACACAGTAATAAGGTCATATCACAGTACTAGTAATTAGCTGGACGCAAACTAGAGATAAAAAAAACCCAAAAATTACATGTTTTGACATAGTGCGATTTGTCCGGGCCCTTTTTACCGCTTTATAGATTGAAAATGGTAAGAGCTATACAGAAACTTGCTGAAAGACATGAATCCCATAAAAAGGTGCAAGGTAATTTGTGCATTTACAGTTTTGACCTGTCTGGTCCTTATACCGATAGCATGGAAACGGTATGAGCTTCGCCCAATATGTTAGCATAATGCTGAAAGCTTATGTCAAGAGGAATTCAAAGTCGATTGTCATACTACTGAAAGCTTACAATAAGAGGAATCGAAAGGGGAAAAAAGACGCAAACTGATGGCAAAGTTGATCTTGGCTATAGCCTTGTGAGATTTTCAGCTTTTATGGCCCATTTATCTCATGAACATTACATATGACATGAAATGCGTTAGTATCGAGCATAAGTTGCAGATTTGGAATTTTCGGAGGAACACACATATAGAGCCATCAAAATCTGATCAATAATATATTTTACAGCCATATATGAAAACGCCCAATTCGTCCTTTAAAAACAATCCATTCCCTCCTTTTGTTCCAAGGAACATGATGTTAAAATTTGGCAATTTGGAACTAAAGTTATTGACCAAATAAAAAAATTGTCTACAGACAAGGTTAACGACAAAGAACAAAGACGACAGCACCAGAGACATATAAGTATAATTATATGTCTCTGACAGCACCATGCCAACAGACCTCAAACTTGTAGCGTTTAGATGATACCTTTTTGGTTAGGCGAGAAAATGTCAGTCATGGAAGAATTTCAGTCTTCTATGTTAAACATTGATTCTTCATAGAATGAACTCCAAACGTTATTCTAAAGATTTTCCTAATTTGATTTTTGCAAAAAAAAATTTCTACATTGCAGACTTGACAACCATATAAACCAACTGCATGTACAATTGTCAAATGGGAATAAAATGCCCTAAATAGACCTCATTTGAGGATAATAGCTCTTAGTCCAATTAACAAGCTTCCAAGGACTATTGTGTTCAAATTAAGTTAAATGCACATATTGGCGGATCCAGAGGGGGGTTCCGGGGGTTGGAACCCCCCCCCCTTTTATCTGGACAATCATATATTTTTGTAATGAATATTCTAATGTTTATTAAGAAATACCCCCAAAAATTTTCGCGCCTCGCCCTGCTCGGCGAAAGTTACTTACATACCTGTAGATTGGTGTGAAAAAATCATTAGATGTTTCATAGGTTCTGCTTTCAACTAAGAAATGTCCAACAAGTTGGGCTTTATTTTACCAAGCTCAAATTCTTTCAATGTGTTTCCAATTCTGTGAATTATAAATTACTACTACGTCCTTCTGGTTGCCATCTTAGGTATTGCATGAACCTATTCTATACAGTTTTTAAAGATACTAGTATGCCATCAACAAGTTTTGTTCAAATTGACCAAATAAGTTTAAAAGACCTTTGAATGTTTCCAACAAGGTAAAAGATGTTCTCAAACGATGGCCACATAACCATCTGATATTTTTGTCGAAATGCGCATATGAACCTAAATTCACAGTAACCTCAGTATTTTGTTATTTGGAAAGCGACCATAAAATGAAAATATTGACAATATTTGGGTCGAACATGCAGCTTCAGAGATCATTATGTTTCCGGTACTTGATCCATTATAAAACTACGAAGCCACGAAGCCCGAGAGCAAAAACTTTTATTCTAGTTCAACCACTCTGAACTCATCCATCGGGGGGGGGGGGGGTCTTTAGGNCCCTACCCGAAATTATCCAGGTCAGGCCAAATTTGAGACCCGAGTTTATCCAAAAAAACTAAAATAATGACCCGAATTTATCCAAAGGGGATGTTGTAATCAAAAGATTAATGCCTAATTTAATGTAGCAAATCACTTAATCCTTTCACTTTGTTTATATTGGTCAGGAAAACAAAATTTGATACCCGAAATCTCCAAACAACAAGAAATTAAACCCGAGATCTCCAGAAATTGCTAAAATATAGACCCGAAATCTCCAAAGTCTTTCGGGAAATTCTACCCCGAATTTGCCGCACGTCCCGTACCTATACGTATAGAAGTTACCCCCCGAGACTCATCCTTACAGGAAACTACCTCAAAATCCATATAAGTAGTATTCACTCCAAGTGAAAGTTATGAAGAAAATCACTAAGACTTTTACCTTAGAACCTGTAGCCTCAGAATAATGTTTCATCTAAAGCATAAATTACCCGAGTTTTAATTAAAAGGCATCTTGAATTTATTGTTGTCCAGTCATTTTGATTGCTTTGTCCTGGGCATGCATTGAAGTTACACCCTAATGCCTCTAATCATTAAATAGCATTTATTGTAGTCCTATATGATATTTCCAGTGTGTAATATTTAGCTATTTAATTCTGGACATAGTAGGCTGTGCCTCTATGTCAACCCAACATGAGTATTGTAGGGAGAGAGACATGGACCTCAACTTGAGGAAAAATGAAAAGCCAATTGGCCTGTCTTTTTCTTGGTAGGTGTGAATAAACAGACTTGCTGCGATTGGTATAGAAGTCTAAATTTCCTGTCCCTACCAATTTCTCCTCTTTTCTCTTTTACCCCGTTGTCCCTTTTTGATGCAATATTGAAAAGCTTCCTTTAGAATTTCGAAACTGGCATTTTCGAATAAACATGAGTTGTCGGAAGACAACATAGCTCGCCAGGGATTGCACAATAAATTTGTAAATTATACTTTTATGCTTCGTAATGTTTTAAAAGATTTTAAATACGATATAAGTAAGTAACATGCCAAATACTAAGAACTCCGTGACACTCTAATGTTAAGCAGGGTTAAAGTTTTTTTCATATATAATATTGAGCGCTCCGGACAATGTCAAGGTCAAAATATCTACAACTACAAAACATCCAGGAAGCTCTCATCCGAGGGAATTCACATACCAAATATAAAAACTACTAACTTCTATACATAAGTTGAATTTCCCTCAGGGCAAGGTCAAAATACCTTCAAATATGATGCTGTAAGAAAGCCTTCGTCATAACCAAGTCGAAAACTAAATGTTTACATTCTTGAACCACGGTTAAAGTTTTTTTAAAGCCCTTCAAATATTCTCTAATCAAAACAAAGTCACGCAACACATACCAAATACGAACACCAACAGGGCAAGGTCATGGTCATAACGTCTACAAATATGGTAAAGACAGAAAGCTCTTGACATAAGGAAGTCACATACCATTGATACCATGTTATGAACATTCCACCACTAAACAACCAAAGTCTAGAAACAAGGTTGAAGTTTTCTAAAACAAGAATTGTCAGATTGTGAAGATAACATAGCTCGCCGGGGATTAGAGTGACCTCAATGCACAATAAAATTGAAAAAAAACATTATTGTAATTGTAATGTTTTAATTTTTTATATGATATAAGGTAAGTCACATGCCAAATAGCAATTCCTTTCCACTAAAAGAATAAGTTCTATAAGCACTAAGCAAGGTTCAAGTTTTTTTAATTTCCATCAGGGCAATATCAAGGTCGAAATGTCTACACCCGTATGGTACTGCCAGAAAGCACTCTTCTTAAGGAAGTCTCATGCGAAATACAAGCTTCCTATCTCTGAACAACTAACTTCTAGATGCAAAGTAAAAATTTAAACTATAAAGCTGTCGCCGAATGGCAACTAATTATGTCCCCGCTCATTGAACCCTGAATCAATATGTCAAGTGCAAGTGCATAAAAAGCTCTCATCATAAAGAAGTTACATACCAAATATGAACACCCTACCGCTAAAATCTTACCTTCTAGAGGCAGTTTTAAAGTTGTTTTTTTTTAAATTGCCCTATGGGCAAGGTCTACAAGTATGGTACTACAAGAAAGCTAGACACAAACCAAATATCAACATCCTAGCACTGAAGGTCTCCATTCCACAATCAAGGTTAAAGTTTTTGCTGATGTCAAAAGGTCTCCGGACATTCGTCCCAGTGAGCTAAAAATTGTCATAAGGGCAAGGTCAAGGTCAAAATGACCACAAGAAAGCTCTCAAGTAAGTCACATACCAAATATCAACATCCAAGCTCTTAAAGGTCTCCATTCCAAAACTAGAGGCTCACATGAGCCTGTATCGCTCACCTGGTGACTGGTTGTATTCACTGTCACCAATAGACCACCCATTCATACTATAAATCAGTTCACCAGATGTTACATTTTCATTCTCGGATGAGGTACAAACTAAAAATCACAAACTTTGGAAGGATTCACCCAAAGACAATTGAAACCAAGTTTGGTTCCAATTGGCTCAGTAGGTTCAGAGGAGAAGACATTTGAATGCATTTCCCATAGAGTCCCTTTGTTAAACTATGTTTCCTGCTGGCGGCCATCCTGAATGAGGTATGAACATAAAAATCACAAACTTTGAAGGGAAACATCTTAAGACTACTTTTGTAACCAAGTTTGATTCCCATTGGCTCAGTGGGTTCAGAGGAGAAGACATTTGAATGCATTTCCCCTATGTTTTTCCCATATGCATTTCCCTATGTTAAACTGTGCTCCACGCTGGCAGCCATCTTGGATGAGGTACGAACGTGAAAATCACAAAAACTTTAAAGGGGACCACCCAATGACTATTGTGACCAAGTTTGGTTCAGTTTGACTTGGTAGTTTCAGAGAAGAAGATCTTTGAATACATTTCCCATAGGGTCCTATGTTAAACTATGTCCCGTGCTGGCGACCATCTTGGATGAAGTACGAACATAAAAATCAGAAACTTTAAAGGGGACCATCCAAAGACTTCTGTGACATAATTTGGTCCCCATTGGCTCAGTCAGGTTTCAGAGGAGAAGATCTTTGAACGCATTTCCCATAGGGTTTCCTATGTTAACTATCTTCCCCGCTGGCGAACCTGCTGGACATATGTAGAAATTGTAGTTCTGGAAAACCTCAACACTTTTGCAATTCATATTTAACATTTATCTCAAACAGTTTTTGAAATGAAAGTAAAAACGTTAAAAAATTGTGAAAATTCAAAGAAAAACCAGCAATAACTCATATGTGGGTTGTCAGATTTTCTTCAATATTGCAGGACATATAGATCTTAATATGCTGACCATTTTTGTTATATAAACTTCACTTCTATCTTCTACCATTTTCAATATAGAAGACTAAAAGTAACAAACTGAAATTTTTACGGAAAAGGGTCAATAACTCCAAGACGGGTAAACCGATATTCTTCAAAATTGCAGGGCAGGTATATCTCATCATGCTGATCATTTTTACCCCGTCAGAATTTTGATATCTCTAATGCTTTTCGAGTAATTTGCAAAAAACGGCAATTTACCCTTATGTTCTATTTTTAGTAACAGCAGCCATGTTGTTTGGTCTACGGTCATAAAAATCACAAACTGAAAGAGCATACCCTGGTGATGACTCAGGCCAAGTTTGTTTAGTATTGGCACAGTAGTGTCAGGGGGGGGAAGATCTTTGAAGAAAAGTTAACGGATGGACGGACGACAGACGCCGAGTGATGGCAAAAGCTCACATGGCCTTTGGCCAGGTGACCTAAAAAAGGAATAATTTTGCTGGCGCCAATACCGGGGATATGACAATAGATCTTCCGACATTCTTCCTGGCAACCTTAAAACATTAAGTTTTCAGCCAGTTTTTCTTGGATATTGGAGATGACCCAATGAATTCAATCAGCTTTTGTTTGTTTCGAAGCACATTTTCATAAGTCAATTGACCACTGATTACATGAGTGGCCTACAGCTAGTCTGGTTCTCCTGATATATATCAGTGCTCTCTCTTTATAATGACCAAGTTTGTCCCCTGACCTGACAAAACTGATTGTGCTGTTATGAAGAGTCCTGATATTAAGTAAACTGTAAATTTGTTGGAATGAGTTGACCTTATAAAGAGGATTTATGTTATAAAGCTCAAATTATCATGAAAAAAAACTCCATCTGGCATTCCAGTTTAGCCATTCAAACATAAGTTGCACAGTACCAGTACTATAGTGGTTTTATGTAGCCAATCTGTGTTGCTAAAGGTTTTGTCAAAATGTCCAATGTTTTAAACTATGTTCTACATGTATACTAATGGTCATGTTTTGGTGGACTGAAATGAAATACTAAGCTAGCTTTAATGCATCACTTTTGTAAAATTTGGTTCCGTTGATCTCCGTAATTTCGGTGAAATTATCGAAGTATGTTTTCAATTACTATCCAGTGATTAAATACTATGGGAAAGCAAACTGATCAAACTTACATGTACATCAATGAATCCAGGCTTAATTTGCTTCAGATAAGAGGTCAGCATGATACAAATTGATTCAGACAAATGACGCAAAGTGATGCCAATTATATAATAGCTTACACAGAATATTTGTATTGCATTTGAACTTGGTAGCTCGAACACCCGTAACATAATCATGAAATATATCATGTGGGCACTTTATACAAGTGGGCAGAATAAAATTTTGGAAATTACAAAAATGCCACAATTTGAAGGTACATATATGTATGATAATGTATCCATATGAGAAATTCTCTCAAGAACAAGTACACTATAACTGAAGTATGTATAGAGCATGTATACATTACAATCTCTTGTGCATGCACTGGTCATCTTTTTATAGACTTCACACTGCAGTTCTTAACATGGATATACAGTAAATACACATGACACAAAGTCTCTACAAATGAAATACTAGAGGCTCAGATACTGTGCCTGAATCGCTCACCTGACAAAATGCTTACAGCAGGTAATGAAAGTGATGTTTATCCCATAGGATCCTATGTTAAAATATGTAAAATATGTTCTGTGCTGGCGAGCTTGTTTTTTTTATCAGAGCAATCTTAGTTTGACTGAATTTGCTTCAATAATTTAAGCGCATGTAATAAAAACCAGAGGCTCCCAGGAGCCTGTATCGCTCACCTGGCTTTCAGTTGCCTTAATCAAGGAAACATTGTAAGTTATACAGTTGATCTTCAGTTTCTCAAACTTTTGTAGCTCGAACACCTCCAATATCTTGAACTGTTTTTAAAGTCTGATCATGTAAATGGCAGTCAACAAACAATTTTCAACATCGGTTTTGAAGTCGCAACATCAATGTCTATTTGGAAATCATATTTCATTGAAATCCGACAATGTTGAATTTTCCCCGACTTTTTAGGCGGCCATTTTAAAAATGGCGGTCAACAAACAATTTTTAACATCAGTTTTGAAGTTGCGACATCAATATCTATTTGGAAACCAAATGTCATTGAAATCGGACAATGTTGAATTTTCCCGCCTTTTTTGGTGGCCATTTTGAAAATGGCAGTCAACGAACAATTTTGAACACTGGTTTTGAAGTCTCAACATCAATATCTATTTGGAAATCAAATTTCCTTGAAATCGGACAATGTTGAATTTTCCCGCCTTTTTTTGGCGGCCATTTTGAAAATGGCGGTCAACGAACAATTTTCAGCACCGGTTTTGAAGTCGCAACATCAATATTTATTTGAAAACCAAATTTCATTGAAATCGGACAATGTTGAATTTTCCCGCCTTTTTTGGAGCAGCCATTTTGAAAATGGCGGTCAAGGAACAATTTTCAACATCAGTTTTGAAGTTGCCACAGCATGGCAAACATTTCATCAGTTTACACTTGACCTTCATCTTCTATAGTTTTAGAAATAAAAGATGAAAAATACAAAAATTAAAAAAATTCAGTGAAAAAAGGGCAATAACTCCTACAAGGGTTAATGGATTTTCTTCAAAATTTCGAGGTGGGTAGACCTTGATATGCTGAACATTTTTGCAATTTACACTTGACCTCTATCTGTTACACTTTTTGAAATAAGAAATAAAAAATGCAAAATTTTGAAAATTTAACAGAAAAAGGGCTATAACTCCGAGATGGGTTTTCAGATTTTCTTCAAAATTGCAGGGCAGGTAGATCTTGCCATGCTGATCATTTTTACCTCCATGTCAGATTTTTGATATCTGTAATGGTTTTCGAGTTATTGGCCAAAAACTGCAATTTACCCCTATGTTCTATTTTTAGCAACGGCGGCCATGTTGTTTGACCTACCGCCTAATCGAACACAATTTTGAGAAGCCATTCTCTGGTGATGATTCAGGCCAAGTTTGGTTACATTTGGCCCAGTGGTTTCAGAGGAGAAGATTTTTGAAATTGTTGACAGACGGACGACAGACGCATAGTGATGGCAAAAGCTCACATGGCCTTTTAGGCCAGGTGAGCTAAAAATGTTTTAATATATGGGTAACATTCTAAACCAAGTTTCAATGCTGGGAGCTATCTTCTTTGTCAGATCCCAACAAAATGAGAAATCTTTGTAAAGGACCTTCCATTTATCATTTCTGTAAAGTTTTTCCTGATATTTGCTTCAGTAGTTTCGGAGCAGATGTTGAAAATGATGTTTTTCACATAAGTCCAATGTTAAAACTAAGATCAGCACTGGCGGCCATGTTTTTTATTGGATTATTACAAAATGAGCAATCTTTGTGAAGGACCTTCCATACATCATTCCTGTAGAGTTTGGTTGACTTTGCTTCTGTTGTTTTGGAGGAGAAGATGAAAATGTGAATTTCCCATAGGGTCAATGTTAAACTATGTTTTGTGCTGTCGGCCATGTTTTTTTGAGGAATCCGAATAAAATGAGCAATCTTTGTAAAGGACCTTTAGTACATCATTCCCATAAAGTTTGGTTGAATTTGCTTAAACAGTATCAGAGGATTTGATGAAAACGTGATTTCTTGATGTTAAACCTAAGTTCTGAGCTGGCGGCCATGTTTTTTATCAGCTCAGAACGAAATGAGCAATCTTTGTAAAGGACCTTCCGTACATCATTCCTGTAATGTTTAGTTGAATTTGCTTCATTGATTTCAGAGGAGAAGATGAAAATGTGAATTTCCCATAGGGCCAATGATAAACTATGGTCCATGCTGGCAGCTATGTTTTTATTCGAATCTAGATGAAATGAGCAATCTTTGCAAAGGACCTTTAGTACATCATTCCTGTAAAGTTTGCTTGTATTTGCTTCAGCAGTTACGGAGGAGTTGATGAAAATGTAATTTTTCCCATAGGGTCCTATGTTAAACCCAAGTTCTGCGCTGGTGGCTATGTTTTTAATCGGATCAGAACAAAATGAGCAATCTTTGTAAAGGACCTTCAATACATCATTCCTGTAAAGTTTGGTTGAATTTGCTTCAGTGGTTTCAGAGGAGAAGATGAAAATATGAATTTGCCATAGGGCCAATGTTAAACTATGTTCCGCGGTGACGGCCATGTTTTTTGAGGAATCCAAATAAATGAGCAATCTCTGTTAAGGACCTTTAGTACATCATTCCCATATAGTTTGGTTGAATTTGCTTCAACACTATCAGAGGAGTTGATGAAAATGTGATTTTTCCCATAGGGTCCTATGTTAAACTTAAGTTCTGAGCTGGCGGCCATTTTTTTTATCAGATCGGAACGAAATGAGAAATCTTTGTAAAGGACATTCCATACATCATTCCTGTAAAGTTTGGTTGAATTGTTTCAGTGGTTTCAGAGGAGAATATGAAAATGGGAATTTCCCATAGGGCCACTGTTAAACTAAGTTCCGTGCTGGCAGCCATGTTTTTTGTCGAATCCGAATAAAATGAGCAATCTTTGTAAAGGACCTTTAGTGCATCAATCCTGTAAAGTTTAGTTAAATTTGCTTGGGCAGTTTCAGAGGAGTTGATGAAATATGATTTTTCCCAGAGGGTCCTATGTTAAACCTAGGTTCCGTGCTAGTGGCCATGTTTTTTATCGGATCGGAACGAAATGAGCAATCTTTGTAAAGGACCTTCCATACATCATTCCTGTAAAGTTTGGTTGAATTTGCTAAAATGGTTTCAGAGGAGATGATCGAAAATGTGAAAAGTTAAACGGACAATGGACGCCAAGTGATGGCAATAGCTCACACTGACCTTTTGGGTCAGGTGAGCTAATAAGAGATTAGCAGCCATATCTTTGTGCCCTGCATAAACATCATTCCTTGAAAGTTTGGTTGAATTTGCTCGACAGGTTTCAGAGCAGGAAATGAAAATAGGACTTTCCCAAATGGGTCCAATGTTAAACTAGGTTTCAGAGCAGCAACTGAAAATAGGATTTTCCCAAAAGGGTCCAATGTTAAACTTTGTTCAGCACTGGTGGTCATGTTTTGTGGGATCTGACTGAAATGGGCAATCTTTGTAAAGGATCTTCCATACATCATTCCTGTACAGTTTTACTGAATTTACTTCACTGGTTCCAGAGAAAAAGATGAATATATATATATATATATATATATATATATATGATTCTTCCCATACGGTCCAATGTTAAACTATGTTCCATGCTGGCTTCCATGTTTTTATTGGGTTGAAACGAAAAGAGCAATCTTTGTAAAGGACCTTCCTAATATTAAACTTGTAAATTTTTATTGAATTTGTTCTAGTGGTTTCAGAGGAGAAGATGAAGATTTGTATATGTGTTCAATGATAAAACTACAAATGTATGTTCTGCTCTGGCAGTCATGTTTTTTTGGATCGGAACAAAATGAATAATCTCTGTACAGGACCTTTCAAACATCATTCCTGCAAAGTTTGGTTGAATTTGCTTCAATGGTTTCAGAGGAGAAGATGAAAATGTGATTTTCCATGTTGGGCTTAATTCCGCAATGAAGGCAATATTTTTTATCAGATAAAGACAAAATAAGCATAAGCAATTTTTGTAAAACACCTTCCATAAATAATTCCTGTAAAGTTTGTATGAATTTGCTTTATCGATTTCAGACAAGTAGATGCTAACAGACAGCAGATGGATGGACGTGGTGGCCAACTGATGGCAAAGGCTCACACTTACACTTTGCGTCAGGTGGGCTAATAAGGAGCACAACTGATCATGTGAACTAAATCTGTTCAATCAAATTCCAAGTATAAGATGCTTATTAAAATCAGGTGAACAAGATATCCTGCAAGTATGGTTGGAATCTTTGATTGAGTTGCGGATTAAGAAACCAAATTAAATAAAGAGCTATTTTGGCTTGCTAAACCTCTAAAATCTGTAAAATCAAAATCAAAATTTCAATATCAGTTGCACAACTAGACCAGGTGAACAACATATCCTTAAAGTTTGGTTGGATTTGGACTAGCAGTTTTGAAGGAGTTGCGGATTAAAAACAAGTGTGGACCCAAATTGATGTCTCGTCTGTCCCTACTTGGTCTCAAAATTGATGTGAAAACTTAAACTGCCGAAATCAGAAAACTTAACATGTTCACTAGACTGTGAAACTAGATTAACTGACAAAAGCAATATAGCAGACTCATGTATCACCAAAAACCAAAATGGCAAATATCAGTCACATGCCACTGATAGATACTGAGAAACCAAACATGTTCACTAGACCATGAAAATAAGGTCAAGGACTAAAACAAAATAGCAGGTTGTCACCTTCCATCTAAGACAAACCCACATACCAAATATTATTGACCTTACATTAATAGATACTAGGAAACTTAACAAGATCACTGGACCGTGAAATTGAGGTCAGAGAAAAACTATATAGCAGGATGTCATGTACTAATCAAGACCAACATATTTACAAAATGTCATTGACCTACCACTTATAGTTATTGAGAAAATGACCTAATCATGAAAACTTTACATGCTCACTAGACCGTGAAATTAAGGTCAAGCACAAAAACCATATGACAGACTGTCATGTACTACTTAATACCAACTTACATACCATATATCATTGACCTACCACTTATAGTTACTGAGAAACTAAACTAAGCACAAAAACTTACATGTTCATTGGACCATGAAATTGAGGTCAAGGACAAAAGCCATATAACAGACTGCCATGCCCTCCCCAAGACCAACCCATATACCAATTATAATTGAGCTACCACTTGTATCACTGAGAAACTGACTTAATCACAAAAACTTAACATGCTCACTAGACCGTGAAATTGAGGTCAAGGACAAAAGCCATATAGCAGATTGTCATGTACTAC
This sequence comes from Modiolus philippinarum, assembly GCA_002080025.1. NCBI lineage: Eukaryota > Metazoa > Mollusca > Bivalvia > Mytilida > Modiolidae > Modiolus > Modiolus philippinarum. The sequence continues at coordinate 122,353 of MJUU01016189.1, read as the reverse complement.
CTAAGACCAACCTACATACTATATATCATTGACCTAACACTTATAGTTACTGAGAAACTAAACTTAGCACAAAAACTTAACATGTTCATTGGACCATAAAATGGAGGTCACAGACAAAAGCCATATAGCATACTGTCATGTTAACAGGGATGCAAATTTCCAGGGGCCCAGTAGCCCAAGACCCTAAAAATCTACCTGGGCTACTGAAAATTTCAAACTAGTAGCCCAGGTGGCTACTGAAATATCCTGCAATTTTGGTGTACTATATAGTCCTGGGCTAGTAAAATTAGTGGCTAGGCTTCTGAATTTTGTTTGCTAGGGGCCCAGCTGGCCACTTTGCCAATATTTCAAATGTTCATCCCTGATGTACTACCTAAGACCAACCTTCATACCATATATCATTGACTAACCACTTATAGTTACTGAGAAACTGACCTAAGCACAAAAACTTATCATATTCATTGGACCGTGAAATTGAGGTCACAGACGAAAGCCATATGCCAGACTGACATGTACTACTCTAGACCAACCTATATACCAAATATCATTGACCTACCACTTACAGTTATTGAGACATGGATCAAATCAGAGAAACTGAATGTGGTCACTAGACCGTGAAATTGAGGTCAAGGAAGTCATATGCCAGACTGACATGTAGTACTCAAGACCAACCTATATACCAAATATCATTGACCTACCACTTACAGTTATTGAGATATGGATCTAATCAGAGAAACTGGTCACTGGACCGTGCAATAGAGGTCAAGGTCACATGATTTTATGTCCGTCAGGTAGCACCTGATTAGTACTACCACTGGACCAAATATGATGTTCCTACATCAAAGAGTTTTCAAAATATCCTGTATTTAGTAAAAGCTAACGCCGTCGCCGTCATACTTTGCACGACTATGTCTCGCTTTCCGCGACTTTCGTCGTGGGCGATACAAAAATGTGTTTTTCCCATAGGGTCCAATGTTAAACCTAAGTTCCGCACTGGCTGACATGTTTTTTTATCAGATCGGAACGAAATGAGCAATCTTTGTAAAGGACCTTCCATAGCTCAGTCCTGTAAAGTTTGGTTGAATTTGCTTCAGTGGTTTTAGAGGAGAAGATGAGAATGTGAAAAGTTAACAAACAACGGACGCCAAGTGATGGCAATAGCTCAAACTGACCCTTCGGGTCAGGTGAGCTAAAAAAAGGACAGATCAGGCAGCATGATGACAACGAAAGACGATGGGTAGTAATACCAATGTGTGCACTCTGCTTACAGAAGGCAACGCAAAAATGTATTTACCCATATGTCTAACAAAAACATCCCACAATTTGGAATGAGTATAATACAAAGCTTGTAAAAGAAGTTTGTACCATTAACCATTGCAAAGAAAAGTATTCTGAAAAATTAAATAAATGTCACAACCTTATTATATGACAAAATTGACTTGAATTAAACTTTTCTATCACCATGCCTAATACCAAAAGCCTATCTCAAAGCACAAATTCATGAGAGCAAAAAATCTAGTTCTCATCTGTGACACAGACACATCAATGTGTCATACCTTTTAGGGCATATCCAACAATTTCTTGTTGCATGTAATGATGTATATTTTCACTTTAATAATTTTTTATATGTTGTCAAACAAGTACTGAGAATTCCAAAAATGACAAGGAAATATTGGGTCACCAATTTTGTTTCTATGGAAACAGAGGTCAAACACTGATCATTTTAAAGTTTTGTCAAGAAGATTAAAGTTCTAGTCTGGAAAATAATCATGATAATCATGGAAACAGTATCTTTCAATCATATCACTTAAACAGAAACAAAAGTTTTAAGATTTACAATAAAATTAATTAGATATGATGAATTATGCTTAGTTTTTTACAAAGTATGGTTTACACAGCAAAAAGTGATATTAAATGGCCCAATATAAAGTCAAGTTTACAATATTTAGAAGATTTTCAAAGTGTGGATTTTTTTTTTATTTTGAAATTGTGCATTTTTAATACTATGCTTCTCAAAAATGACAAAAACAATTTATCCATAGGTCATCGATTTCATTTTCGAGTAAATCATAAATATATATATATATATATATGCAACTTGTAACAATTCTCCCATCGGTAACCCCCACAAAGCCTGCCATATTGGAAGGCACACTCTACATTACCTCAACAACAATTGGTATTATTTTGTGACATAATATTTATCAATTTATCAGACATTACATTTATCTTCCTGGAAAACATTAAATTCTTTTGAGTTGGTAATTATCTCCCCTTAAACTATTGGATATGCCCTAAATGAGGTTGTGAATTCTTGATAGACAAAAGTAACAAAGTAAGTAAGAACCAAACAGTCAGTCTAGAATCGAACAATCCATGGCCAGGTACAATGGCAACATCGGAAACACCAAGAAACAAGGACACCATGAGTATGTGACAGAAAAGAAAAATGAAGACATATATATATATATGGGTAAACATGGACAAAATAACAAAATATGACTTTTGACACCAAATTAACTCTAAACAATTTGTCTCTGGAATTTTTGGAGAAGAACTTGTATTTATTGTGAAGAATTAAACGACTATACAACTAACCAAGTCTTTCAGTTTCATAGCTAAGGGAAAAGGAATTTGGAGTAAATCAACTGAGTAAAGCTATTAAGGAGGGAAATCCTTGACAAAAGGGTCCAAGTACATGCACCTGTACATTATTGGAAAATACTAGTAATTAAAACATCATTCCTGGATATAGATAAAGCTGTAAAGGCTTAATATAAAATAGTAAAAAAAATGTGTAATTCTGTATCAATTGTGTCATTTTAATATACAGTACATATTTTGGACTTCATTACACTTTGTTAATATAATGAACAGAGTAACTGTTACGAGATAATGAGTTTTTTTATCACTGGTTAAAATCTACAGGATTTTTGTCGTTTTTAAAACAAAGATGTATTTTTCAAACAAGTAAACATCACACTTCAGAACAATAAATTGCAACAGACAGTTATTTACAATACTTATATAAATCCTGATATATACAAATAAAAAATATTGTTTAAAAAAATTGATAAAATATAAAATAACAACTTAAAATACACAAATAACATATAAAAAATCTTATCAACAGCCATATATCCACTCACAACCTGTGCTTATGTTATGTGTTCAAAATTGTGTCATTTTCTGCATTTTAAAGTTTAATAATAAAGATTTTAAATTTCATTGGAGCTGTCTAATAATGCTTTTGATTTGCGCTAGTCATTTTTAATCAGTTGAATTGCCATAGTACTACATGTAATTATTAATGCTTTTAAATTGATCTTAGTTGTGCAACTGTCATTTTTACTACATCAAAACTGACTGATCATAAATGAAAATAAAAAGAAAAAATACAGAAAATGACCCAATTTTGTATCACAGGTAATGTTTTAACTTCAATTATAAAACATGTATACTTTTCTCAAGCTGATAAGTTCAGTACTATTTCTGTTTTACTTGTGGTGCCACAATTTGTGACAGAATTTAAAATCTGTCAATTATACTAATATAAATACATGTATGTTGCCACTCTTTTATTCTCCACAAAATTAAGACTTTTTTAGTTTTTCTGTACTCAAGGCAGAATTATGTCTTTTGAAAGAGGTAGGAAAAGATTTGATCACAGAATCACAAGAAAATGACTAACATGAATTACTGACAATATAGACCATAGGTCATGTCAAGAGTTAATTTTAAACTTCTGCTGAACAAAACAGCTGATCCAAGCATCCAAAAAAGGGATTTTCAACCCCTTCTTTTTTTGAATGCTATTCACAGTAAAGAGTCAGTTCATAAACTTTATGCTGCTGACTTAAGTTTTGGGGTCAATACTTGAAACTAAAAATCTTGTTTTCCTAAAAATGTCCATTCACTGAAGTTCAATAAATTTTAGAAATCTTCATCACTTGTATCATCTGTACACAGGATATACATATGTAGGTACCAGGACTGGTTTTCGTTTAAATTTCAATGGAATCTAACTTTAGTGTACTGTGGTACCAGTGTATAGCTATATAGCTACTTAGTACCTATAAACTGGATCCACGTACACCAATGGTAACCATCATTGAAATTTCTACCTGCCATAAGCAATCCCTTATTAGTGTGGTACTGGGTATACTGGACTATATTTAAGAGAACAAAACAAGAACTGAATTGTAATGTTAATATAGGAATGATCTTCAAGCATTTCCTTTTAAAATAATAAAAAAACATGATATACATCAACACTATACATTTCTATAAATCATACAGTAAATCAATTTTGGCACTGTAAAATGTTCCATAAGATTCAAAATAAGGACGAAAAAACATGCCTCGTTTCTGCCTACTTTCAACAGGCACTTGACTTGTTTTATAAAAAAAAAGTCAGTAGATCTAGAGAGGGAGGGACTGTTATTTTTTTTTTAAAGTTCCTGTGTTTAAACACACATCCTGAATGATTTCACACCATTTGACCATTTAAAAGCAGTAGTATTGAAAAATTGAAAATAAGGTCACACTTTTAATTTCATGGAGATTCAAAAATAAAAAGGAGTGTCCAACAATTTAACCCCTTGTTTTTTTTTATCGGATATCTAGAAATGTGTACATCTTTTTCCCCTTCTGCAAATAAGAATGATAGAAGATTCCAATCAAGAATCAACAATTCATGCAAAAATAATTCCAAATAGAACTTACTACATGTAAAAGTAAAAGTCTATATAAATGAAGTTAAAATTACCATGATTACCAAAATGGCATAAATTTCACCCACAATGACAATCATAGCACTGAACATGTTAATACTGAGACTAGTTTGTTCTTGGCCTTGTAAAATTTTCATGCTAAAACAATCACAATTACAGTAACGATGAACATATACAATAAAAATAATTTAATTCAAATTGTCTTAAAATGGACTTCAATTTCCCATTAAGTACCCTTTCCACAAATAATTGAGATTGACTTTGTAGTTGCATAATGTAATTAAACTTAATTAAGAGATATCATTTTTTTCACTCTTTGAATTTAATCTTTTTTCCTCTCTGGTTTTTTAAGTTTCCTATTTTTCACAAAATAGTAATTATTAATTCAATGTAAACCCTTACTGCAAAGTTTGCAAGGATTTTCAAAAACAAATAATCTGCCAAAAAGAGGAGTTTACCTAGAAAAATTAATCTCATAATTAATATTATTTCCCCATAATTACCTTCTGATAATCTTTGCCTATTTAAGAAATATAAAAATTAAGATAGTATATTATCATTTTATGAACACATGATAAAATTATTAATTTCATATCATTCATTCTTTTTCTTAACAATAACACATGATTTGTAGCTTTAGGTCCTATCTCATGGTTCAATTATGATGAAATTAACCTGACATAGCAGACATGTTACTTTCTATATTGATTTTTTGTGTATTGCCTTTCTCATTAACCAATGTTTATTGATATAGCAGACCTACCCACCCACAACATCCCTCAGACTTAATTATGTTTTGCATTATTTGATTGTATCTCTCAATATTTCTAAAATTCCAATGATATGCATGAAAAGATAAAACAATTTAACCTATACTTAAAGGTACAGTCATGACAGTGCATGTACATGTACAGAATAAAGAATATACATGTATCATGAATGTATTTGTCAACATATTAAATACATGTTCCAAGAGTTCAACTCTCAAGAAAGGAAATGTCAAAAAAAGGGATTTGAAGGAAAACATGCTCAGTTGTAATAACCATGATTACAGATCCAACATTATTCAGGAACTCTGACCTCATATTTAATTGTCATACATGCATCAAACAGCGTTTGTAACAAAACTTTATTCTGCTCAACAGGAATTCCACATACATGTATATGACATCATGAATGACTTCCAGATGACACCATCTAACTCAAAAAAAAAAGTTTACCGTTCGAGAAGCTGTAGCCAAGTGTCCTTTTGCCTCGTTTTCATGTACAGTACAGTAAAGAAATAAAATGTATTTCAATGTTGAAGTGGCCTCACAAAAATCAGCTTTTTACCATGTTTATTTTCTAAATTGAAAGTTTGAGAATGATAATTTTATCCTAACATTAAGATGTTCTCTAGGCTTGATTTGTTATTTCTGTCATATTTTCCCACTCCTCTGGTTTTGTCCATTTATTAAAAGGCTAATAATTTTTTGCACACAAACCCCCAACATTTTATGAACATTCTGACAAAATTCCGTCTAACTAATTCATCAATCAGGGTAAAACCACACTGATGTTAATGGCATAGATATAATGCTATGAAAAATACAGAGGAGTTTCATTCTCATTTATAGTATTCATCAGTAAAGTTGATAATTGTTTCCCTTACAGAAATTACTGTAAACCAGAATTACATTTATGTACTGCTGAATATCAAACTACAATCATACATTTTGTGGAATGATATTTTTTCTATGAAATTCCCAAGAAATTTTACTGCATGTACCATTAGGAACGAACTAAAAACATGGCCTTACATATAAATGCAACACATTTCCACTAATTAACTAAGACAATGGCAGTGAATAAGAAAAACATCACAATTTTATAACATAAACAATTTTCGTTCTTCAAATAGTACCAGTATCAAATGATATGGAAAGAAAATAGTGTACATGATGTATGTTATATACATATATTATTTGAATGATCTTTGAAAAAAATGTGAGGAATACTGTAGTTCTGAAGAGCTTAATAAAAATAAACATAAGAGATACTTAGTACATGTATAACATGTACAAATGTACAAATAAATCAAATTTCTGATTCCCTTTATATTCTATATAACTGTATTCCAAATTACAGAGCAAATTCATCATGTTCATATGGATCAAAATAAATTAATACTTTAACTGAAAAGTTATACTGCTATTACCATTGCATATCTGTACAGGTCTGCTTTTAATTATTGTAGAATAATATTCTTAATAATAAGATTTGGCATGTACTCAGATGTTGATACAGTGTACATTATGTACATTCTTATGTTTAATATCTTTTTCTAAAATTATAAACAGTCAGGGGCAAAACATGATGAACACTAAGATATTGATCATTATTACTGGAAGTCAGATCAATACCTTCCATAAATGTATGTGTATTTCACATTCAATCCTTTATGCCAAGAGATAGAATTTGATAGATCCTTATTTTTTCAGTTATCCTCAGTTACATGTACACTGATATTTTGTTAATATATGTAGAGCAGAGAATCGGAAAACTTCCATCATTATAAGAACCCTTCATACTTTTATGCTCCCTATTAATTTAACTATGGTTACATGGGCCTTCATGAAAAGCTTATTTCTTTCCATAAATTATTTTTGTGGATGTATATACTCAAAAAAAAAACATCTGTCAGACCACCACCTTATAATATTAAGGTTTTGTTTTAATTAAGTTAATTAAATATATTTTAGAATAATTCATAAAAAAATAAAATAAATAAAATTGCTACATGTTTTTCATTCAAATACATAGCAGCAATTTCATGCATTCAATAGAAAATTGATAGCAAGTTTGCTTTAAAATGTTCATTTAACCTAAAAAGTTTTAGCAAACAAAATTTTGAACTCAACAAATATTTGATAGAGCAATTCTCTTTTTTCTGTATATTTTAAAAAAAGGTTACAAATACTGCATGTAATTTCACTCGTATAAATAATCTTTATTTTGTTAAAATTCAGTGTAGTGTCCATGTTTCTTCTTGTTCTATATCTACATGTACAGTAGGACATTTAATCTCGAAATATTGCTGCGTAAAACATAAATATTTGTATCACATATAAATAATAACACTCATTTAGCACTTGGAATACATCTGGTCTGATTTAAATATATATGGAACCTTGTAGCTGTTTCATCACAGAAAAGCTTTACAAAAATTCTTGAATGACATCTTGGATAACACCACAACTACATGAAAATCATCCTATTCATAAATATGCAAAACTCACATGTATTCCTTATAAATCATACTCACATTCAACACATCATTCTGTTGAATCCTTTTTTAAAAAGTCTACAATTTTAGTAAAAATCAGATTTGGCTTTAAAAAAAGAAAATCACACAGAATAGATAAAATATCAGATACTAAAACTGGGTGCATGATGATCCACTTCACAATTATTATTAATTTTGGACGGCAATTTGCACACTTTGCATCACATTCAAAAGAAACGGATATAATCTCTACGTTGTTGAACCTATCTGTGGCAGTTTTGTTCGAGGTTGAATTGGGGCTGACATTTCATCATTATACAAAGGATTACGTCCTTTTACACTAGAATTACCGCTTTGTGGAGCTTTTGGAATAATAACACTTGCAGTATTTGCAGTTGATGTCTTCCTTCTTGATGCAGAGTCAGTTCGTACTTCATTTGCAGGAGGTTTTGGCAATCTACGTCTTAACCAGGGATGACGCAAAGCCTGGGGCGCAGTCATTCTAGTAGCTGGGTCCCAATCTAAACATCGTTTCAAAAAATCTGAGAACAGTGGATCTTCACATCCTTTTAATGCAGTTACTAATTCTTTACTACCCGGCGGACCCCTGTTTTTCCCTCTGCGTGAACGCCCACCAGTCAGTACGGTAGTTCCATCAGACGCAGTAGTAACCGTACAATATCGCGGATGACCCTTTGAACTGATAAAATTTCTAGCCCTTTTCGATTGACTTAGTAATTTTTCTGGAGGCATGCCATCTAATTCTATAATACATGCCAACTGATCTCCTTCATCTTCTCCAGGAAAAAGAGGATAACCAGTTAACAACTCTGCTAAGATACAACCTAAACTCCACATATCAATTGGCATTCCATATTTGGCACCAAGAATCACTTCAGGTGCTCTGTAAAATCTTGATTGAATGTATGTATAAATACGTTGATGTTCATAACAACTAGATCCAAAGTCTATAACTTTAATTCCACTTCGACCCTGCTGTTTTAAAAGAATGTTCTCAGGTTTAAGATCACAATGAATAATTCTATTTTTTTGCAATGCATCTAAACACTGCAGAATTGAATGAGCAAACTTTCTTACAAGCTGTAAACTGAATCCCTGGAATTTATTTTTCTTGATTAGTTCATATAAGTTCATACTAAGCAACTCAAATGTTATACATATGTGATTACGGAATGAAAAATGTTCATGCTCATGAACTATGTTCATTGTATTATCTCTATCCTGTTTCTTAAGGTGCTCCAAGATTCTTATTTCTTCCTGAGCTTGACGGTGAAATCTCTTTTCATTTCGTACCATTTTCAATGCCACATGCTGTGCTATTTTATGGTCATAGGCCTTAACTACTTGACCAAAGCTCCCTTTACCAATGACTTTCAATACTTCGTAACGGTAAGCTATATGATCGTGTGGTACATGAATATAAGATCCCTGATCATCATCATAGCCATTATTACATGCACCACCAACAACACCCTGTCTTTTCTTAGCATTTTGTCCAACAAAATAAATTGAAGGAAAGTTAAAAATTTCATGGTGCTCATAAGATGTTAATTTGTGCATAAACTGTTTCATTGCAGACTCTGGGCTCCATGCTGTATTACGCCTTGCTGCGGAGCCACCTTTACTTCCAACACTACCTGCACTTGAACTGGGACGTGGTATTATATTTGTTTCCTTTGAAGAATCCCCTGTATGATGAGCATGGTGTTTTCCGTGAGAATGATGCTTATGGTCCTCATAGAGTTGTTGCACCTTCACACCGGTGGCTATGTGTGCGCTGTGAGCACCACCCCCCACAGTTTGACTTGTAAGTGGAGGAAGGTGTTGGGACGGCTCAATAGTAGTTTGATGAGAATACATGTCGCCGGTTGTCAACATTGATCGCGTTCTTTGAACCTGCAGTGGCAGGGGTTTGACTCGTGTCGACATATCCCCCCCTGCAGACTGTTTATTTCCCCGAGATTTAGTTTTGAGACCAATTTTGTCGTCATTTGATTAATCAGTCAATAATCTCACCTTCGTTGAATGTTATCATTTTTCAAAAATCAGTTTGGTATAAGAATATATTCCAATAACACATCTGTTGCTATTTTTTGGAGACAGTATGGAGAATCGGTTGCCAAGCACGACCCAGTTGTGCAGTGTCTATGACGTCATGGAAACTGTGGTCACATGTACACATAACCTGAAAATCGAGTTACATACTTTACAAAATATTTAAAATGAAACGAACTTATCATATTGAGTTGTCATATTCAAGGATGTTTAGTGAGAAGGATACGCAACTCGTACACAATCCATTTGGCATTTTAAAATCTGTGATATGCTTTCACTTTGCATCCAACTGCTGGAAAATTAGTGTATGGATTTTAATAAAATGACGTTTTTCTGAAAGCTGAGACATTTTTACGTTGTTAGAGTGAATTTCGTTTCATTATAGCAAGCACTTTCTTCAATACACATTATTGAAATTTGTAATTAAGACATTTTTCATTGATTTTTTGTCACTTCCGGTTTACATCGGTAAAAAGTACACCACAATTTGCAACTAAATGCTTTTAAAGTAGTTCATGTAATTTCACAGAATTGGTATTTTCATAAAGAGTGACATCTACTGCACTGCCAGAACAATTTCTGTGACCAACGTTATTATATTTATGTTGTTTAAATGCTTTAAAGATAATGTCCCTAAATTGACAAAATCTCACATCCCGCGATATTTTTCCAATTTATCATGAGATGCTTATCCTTCTCATTATAAGTCCTTGTCATATTGTACTCTTATTTAACAAATTAGTTATTATTGCTCTTATGGAGTTAACCTACCTACCTACCCCTGTATCTTGACCCTCTGTCTACAGGAACCATATCTTCATATGTGGAACAGGTGCCGTGTGCTTCAATCTTTACAGGTGCAAAAAAAAAACGGTGCATCTAAGGAAATCATGATTCATTTTATTGGTGAAGAAACTTTTTATGTTGTAATTTACATCTTTTATGAGACTGCAACGTGTGTGATTTCAAAGAACTTTTAAATGTTAACATATCAAATGTAGATGTGATGTAAATATGGTGGATGATTGCATTTTAACTTTTATTGGCACTAACGGTTTTAGTCAGCATCTGCACACTGTACATATTTGGCACACAAACACACAAGTTTTACATACAGCTTCGTATGGTTCCCCACAGAAGGCACTGAAGATCAGAAGGAAAGGTAAGGTGCGTAAGTTGCAGTAACGGTGACCCACAACCTTGCACACTTCACCAATCCATATGTTCATTATAAAATGTTATTAAGCATACACTCATCACATAAAAAATACTGATAAAATGTTAAAAATGGTTCAAAAATCCACACGGAGTTCACAATAAAATGCTGTATAGTTTCTTCTGCATTCCCACATAGAAGACATCACGACTGAGTCTGTTTCATTGCGATAAAACTTGATTCGTTTGGCTTGTAAGATATGTGTTCGTGTCAATATTCTAAGCTTAACCACACTGGAATCTTCCGGCCGTATCTTTCCATATATAAAACGACACACACAACTTAAAATATTGTGTATTCGGTTTTTTGTTTGTCACTTTTTTATTTTACGAAAGGATATGGAGTAAATGAACATGAGACCATAACACATATGTTTACCTCAACTGCAATAATTTTAATGAGCTTTAGCCTGTATGGCCATTTCGGAAATTAATTCCTCATCAGCAGCACTAGAACCCAAACAAAGGAAATCCATGATTTCAAAAACTGTTTAAAATGCACACAACCAAACGAAATCCGATTAATCAGTAATATCAAATGTAGCTAAGGAAAACTACGATGGAGGGAGTTAATCCTTAGGTGTTAGAATTTGCATAAATTTAGATAATAGTAATTGAACAAAGTGTATATGCTCTGTTTCATACAGATACAGATACAGATTGTAAAACATATGCCATCAACGTGGGCCCTTAATCTGACCCCCAAAAAATTCTGTATTCTGTATACATAAGGACACGTTATACGTCCTTGCCCTATATGTGTTTTTTTTTATCGAGTCAATTATTCATCAATAAATTTCATACACATTTATGCAATGTCAATAATCTAGAATCAAACTAGAGGCTCAATGGGTTGAGCCTGCACATGGCGTATAGCTCACCTGGCAACTGTCGTCTGACTGCAAACTGAACCGGCCTCTTACAACTCAAGATCAACACAGAAATGTCTATGTCCCCTAATGGTTATTTGACCTTGTTGAAATGACTATTTTTAAAGAAGTACTTCCACTGATGATATTATCCGACAAAAAATTGTTGAATTTCTTTCAGTCGGCAGATTTACAATAAGGTATATGAATTGTATATTGTTTTTGGACCCCTTTCTCCATTTTGCTTCGGTGTTCGTTTTCTGGTGTATTGTGAATTATTATAGCACACTGTATAATCAAAAGCGTCCTCATAAAATTAGAAATTACACCACGGGTTCAAAGCTATTAAGCAAAGACGCATTGGCGGCTTAGCGACAACTTTCATTCAGGCATCCAACTGCTGTGACAGATCTAAGCAAGGCGTATTAGATTTCTCCGGCGCATTGACAAGTGTCCCAACCAAAAATTACTGCGGACAATGGAAAATTACGGCATAAGAGACCCGGGTGTAAGATTTCCTGCATTCTTTAGTAATAGAATGCAACTGGTCCGGTTCCTAATGTAACAGTTTCTGGTCAGATGCCTGTAGTCAGTGGTGCACTGCAAGGTCTGTCATGGACCATTGATGTTTCATTTCATGCAACATTTCACCTGAAACAAGCCTCAGTTTGTAGTCTACAGAACCATGACATTCATCACCAACTCGTTTGCAACATCCATTACAGGAAGACCTTTAAGCACAGCAGGTCCTTTCCTCTTCATCCTCGGCAGATCAAACTGGATTTCTGAAGCTTCAAAACCGGGGTTTTGATTGGCTGCAGTTGAATTTGGCTGCATCCAATCAGAATAGTTAAATTCATATTTAGAATATATAGCATAACAATACAACTTAAAATAGAGCGTATATTGATTTTTTAATTTTGCAAAATTCCAAGGATTTGTAATTGGTTTTTACTTTTGAGAGTTCATTTTCCTTAAATTAAATATTTTTTTGAATTTTGACATTATTAGATATCATAAATGAGCTTTAACTTTTACAATAAATCAAACTGAAAATCTTACTTCAAAGGGAGATAATTTGAAACTCCAAAAGTGGCTTGATCTGTGAATAGGGCAAGTGTGAACAGTGAATAGGGCTTACAACCTCGTTCTTACTATAAAATTCCCAATTTCACGTAGCTGAAAATCCCATATCCCAACGACATTTTAAATCCTGGCCTTTCCATCTACAGAGGTTAAAATACCCGCCAAAGGCCAGTGTGTGTTGAATACAGACCACTATAATAACACATTTTATACTTTCGATAAAACTGAAAATGAGATATTGAATGATTAACATTTTGTATATTTTCCACAACCGAAAACTACTGAGAACAAATGTACCAGAACTCTGCCAGAGCTGCACCTCTTAAAAAGCTGGTTTTAATTGGTCTGGAAGAGAAGATCTTTGAATGAAAAAGTTCATGACAGAAAACAGACCAAAAAAGGTGGCAAAAGATTACCCTGGATAGAACAAGATGAGCTACAACTCGTGTAATACCTTTGTGGAAGGGCCGTTTGTTTAAGGACCATTGTGACGAATTTTGTTTCTATCTGGACTGGCAGTTTCTAAAAGCTCCTTTAATGCGTTTTCCAAAGGGTCCAGTTTTAAATCAAATTCCTAAAATGGCTGAGTTGGCAGCTATCTTGGATGAGGTACGCACCTGCTCCATACTCCTTTTCAATGTACAATCTAAGGGCCATTTTGACTAAGTTTGGTTTAATTATCTCTAGTATTGGTTTCTGTGTTTTCCATGTGCCTTTTTTGGTGGAAGATATCTAAGGACCGTTGTGAGTAAGTTTGATTCTAATTGGGCTTGTAGTTTTTGAAAGGAAGACTTTTGAATGTATTTTTCATAGGGTCCACCGTTAAATCATGCTCCCAGCTGACAGCCATCTTTGATGAGGTAAGTCCCTGCCAGATACTTTTTTGGAGAGGACAATGTCAAAGTACCATTGTGACTAAGTTTGGTTCTTGTCGGACTAGCAGTTTCTGGGAGGAAGATATTTGCATGTGTCCAATATTCCCCGCTGCATTCATCTTGGACCTGCTTGATAAAATTTTTGAAAGAACTAATTTGACGAAGTTTGCCTCTTATTGGCCTAATTGGCACAATGGTTTCGGAGACCTTCGTATGAAAAGTTTAAATACCACAGACAACCCACCCAAGGTGATGGCAAAAGCTTACCCTGGCTATAGCCAGGTGAGCCAAAAATTAAGCAAAATTTTGCATAGATTTTCTTATTTTACCCAGTATTTAAGTTTGTATAGATATTTATATCTACCCAGTTTAAAATTAAAGAGAATACATGTAAGTGTTTCTAAGAAACAGTGCCCTTACCTGCAACTGTTTTGAACAAATATATACCAGTGCATGTATTGTGATCAGTAGAGCCATAAAGTTGGTTCCAGGGAAAATTTTATATGATTTTTGAATATGATACCATAATGTTTATCAATGTAAAGTTTAATGATAATAGCATGCATTTTTTCATAGCAAAGGAGGCAAACCCCATACTATCATAATGTACTGCTTTCATTGGCCCTGTTGAAATGCACATCTACACATAATATACTTTGATTTTAATGATTTCTGACGTGTTTCAGAAGTGTTTCAGTAAAATCTTCAGTTGAAAAGGGACATACAAGTTCTATAAAAATTTTAACATCAATACAGTAACAGGTCAAAAACACTATACCCTTGCCAAATGGCAGAGCAGTGTAATGCTGCGTTCACACCTAAATCAAATTGAATTCGCTTTAGTCAAATTGAATAAGTTTAATTCACATTGCAAATAATTCATGTCCTTTGCACAAAGGAAACTGCAATTTGCATTCAAATACGTGTTGTGTCCAAACGTCAATTGATGTTAATGCAGATTGGATATTTATGAAGCGAATATATAAATTCAAATTGGAATGCACAATCAAGTTCAAATTTAGAAAATGACATGTGGACAGGATGGGGGCTTAATTGGAAATTTTAAAGGTACCCTGTGAACACAGCATAAATTTCAAAGAAAATTTGGAACAATTAAGGCAAAAAAATCTGTTGATTCACAACTGCATGTAAACGCTTACATCAAGAGGAATGAACGAAACTAGAGGGTC
The DNA here is from genome assembly GCA_002080025.1 of Modiolus philippinarum. Classification (NCBI taxonomy): domain Eukaryota; kingdom Metazoa; phylum Mollusca; class Bivalvia; order Mytilida; family Modiolidae; genus Modiolus; species Modiolus philippinarum. The sequence continues at coordinate 107,044 of MJUU01016189.1, read as the reverse complement.
TCAAGAGCCTGTAGCTCACATGGTCCATGTCTGACATTAGACAGTAAAAAATAACCACAATGTTAATGGGTCTCATTTTCTTGGATCTGATGCAGACTTGCTGGACAAATTTAAGGAACCTAACAAGGACAGTTGCGACCAAGGTCTCTCTAACCACTTCTGGGTCATTTGGCTCCTCAGTCAAAAAGTTCCTAGAGAACCAAAATTTGAAAATATGGTGTTTCAAATCATAAATAGTATATCTTAAAGGTCAGAACATCATAAAAANNNACACCTGAGTGAAAGGGCATTGGTAATGGTGGGGCAGCACATGTCATCCAGAATGTAAATATTTCATATTTTTATTCGTTGCAATTTTGTGAGAAAACTAAACAGTTAACCGCATATTTTTACAACAGATTTGGATTCCTTAGATAAAATGCTTCGAAATGATATACGACATGAAACTCATGCTAAACTTATATGTTGAGGGCAAAACATTGAAATTGCCCGTTTTAGCCTTGAAGTGAATGGCAACGTTATAACCAGTTATTGAGACCTAATTGGAGGCAGACGTCATCATATATTTGAATTGGTATTGTATTTATTCACCTTAGCAACCATTCAGAGTCTTTCCATAAATTGCAATAATTTGTCAAATTATGGCCTGTTATCATAAATATATGGTTGAAAAATAGAAATAATATTTTATTTTCTCAAAAATTGCCATAATTTAGGTTCACAAAGATATATCATGCAGTAGAAATATTTTTCCTCCCTATTTTTGCTACATAAAAAAACATTTATTTCCTTCCCTGGAGGCATTTTAAGAAAATTTCAGTCAAATTTCTGTAACTTTACACCCATGAAGCTTAAATTATACCATTGTTAGGGATATTTATTACTCATTTTGTAAAGTTTATTGCAAAAACTCCACATTCATACTCCATGTTGTATTTGGAAATGCCAGGAAATCTTAACCGGTTATTGAACCAGTACATATTGGGTATCATTTTATTCGTGCAAGTGTGCACTTTCAATTGAAAAGGCAAAAACCCTTATTTTTAATAATAACTGAAATCTTAAGGTCACTAACCACTTCCGGGTCATTTGGCCCCTAAGTCAATAAAGGGCTAGGCTGAGCGCAGCATGATACGACCGCAGCATGTCGAATACTGAAATTTGAACATGAGTGCAATTCAAATGAATGAGAACACAGTAAAGAGCTTGATACAGTAAATAAATGGACACAATAAAGAGCTTGAAAAGATTTCACATATTACGAAAATTTGCAATTTAGGCCCCTTTGATCCCTTGTAGCTCAAAAACGGTAAGAGCTACGCAATATCCGTTGCCATACTATTGAAAGCTTATATCAAGAGGAATTCAAAGAAAAAAATCCCATCAAAATCCGATGAAAAATAAAGATTTCACATATTTCGAAAATTTGCAATTTTGGCCCCTTTGACCCCTTGTAGCTCGGAAACAGTAAGAGCAACACAAAATCCGTTGACATACTACTGAAAGCTTATATCAAGAGGAATCCCATCGAAATCAGATGAAAAATAAAGATTTCACATATTTCGAAAATTTGCAATTTTGGCCCCTTTGACCCCTTGTAGCTCGGAAACGGTAAGAGCTACGCAAAATCCGTTGACATACTACTGAAAGCTTATATCAAGAGGAATTCAAAGAAAAAAATCCCATCAAAATCCGATGAAAAATAAAAATTTCAGGTAATCAGCAAATTTGCAAGTTTGGCCCCGTTCGGCCCCTCATAGCTCGGAAAGCAAACAAGTTACCAAAAATATAAAAGTTGAGCGCCATATTAATTTTTCATAAGGAATGTAATGAAAAAAACTGCATCAAAATCGGACAAAAAATGAAAAAAATAGATTTTTGAGATTTCCCCCTTTTGGGACCCATTTATCTCATGAACGGTACATGTGACATGAAATCCGCTGAATATATCCGATCCCAAATTTCCTTAGGATCACACTGAAAGAAATCCCATCAAAATCTGATAAATGATAAATATTCTACAGCCCAATATATGAAAACACCTAATTTGGCCCTTTTTAAAAAAAACCGGCGGGGCCACAATACCCAAAACCAATCCCAACCTTCCTTTTGTGACAAGCAACATTATTTTAAATTTCATAAGGATTGATCAACTAGAACTGAAGTTATCACACGGAAACGAAGAGTCTACAGACGCCGATGACGCCGCCGCCACCGCCGCCAGTATCATACCAATATACGACCTCAAAATTTTTTTTGCGGTCGTATAAAAAGTTCATAAAGAACCAAAATTTGAAAATATGGTGTTTCAAATCATAAATAGTATATTTTAAAGGTCAGAACATCATAAAAAGGCTTAAATGAAAGCTAATAGCATATAATTATGGGAACAAGTGCCATATTTGAATAAAGTGTATGAATATTGTGTTGACACCTGAGTGAAAGGGCATTGGTAATGGTGGGGCAGCACATGTCATCCAGAATGTAAATATTTCATATTTTTATTTGTTGCAATTTTGTGAGAAAACTAAATGGTGAACCCCATATTTTTACAACAGGTTTGGATTCCTTAGATAAAATGCTTAGAAATGATATATGACATGAAACTCATGCTAACCATATATGTTGAGGGCAAAACATTGAGATTCCCCGTTTTAGCCCTGAAGTAAATGGCAACGTTATTAGGAGTTATTGAGACCCAAGTATGGTTCCGATTGGTCAGGAAGTTTGGAGAAGATCTTTGAAAGTTTTTTTCCAATAAGGTCAAATGTTAAACTATTAGTTCCCAGTANAACCGCATATTTTTACAACAGATTTGGATTCCTTAGATAAAATGCTTCGAAATGATATACGACATGAAACTCATGCTAAACTTATATGTTGAGGGCAAAACATTGAAATTGCCCGTTTTAGCCTTGAAGTGAATGGCAACGTTATTACCAGTTATTGAGACCCAAGTATGGTTCCGATTGGTCAGGAAGTTTGGAGAAGATCTTTGAAAGTTTTTTTCCAATAAGGTCAAATGTTAAACTATTAGTTCCCAGTAGGATGACATGCCGGCATGTCAGACAATTTCAATCATGAGGATAAAATGTAGTCCTTGATTGATGCATCTAAAACATATATTTCTAAATATAAGGCAAAATTATAAAGAATGAAATTTGACAAATAGAGAGTAATAACTCCTAAATGTGGGTATTTAGATTTTCTTCAAAATTTCCAGACGGGTAGGTCTTCTTCATATGCTCATCATTTTTTCAATTAAAGCTAACCTCTTATTATAAAAAATAAAAATCTGAATGGCACCAGGGTGCACAAGCCAAGTTGCAACTTCAAATATTATGTGACCAAGTTAATGTGAAGACCCAAATATTTCTATAATTGTCTATTGATTTTCTTTCCTACCTAATTCTAAGAATTCAAGTAGGTCTATTTTCTACTTTCATGACTTGACATTTCAACATATAAATCTGTTTTTGGTCACTGTGAACTTCACTGACCTTGACCTTTGACCCACCTTCTCCAAAATGAACAGGGTCCCTCACTCCTGGTATCCAACAACATATCCAAGTTTTATTTCAATTAGATGTAAACTTTTTGAGTTATCATCCGGAAACCAAATTTTTCTCAAATTTTCAGCTATTTTTGGTCACCGTGACCTTGACCTTTGATCTACTTTCTCCAAAATAAATAGGGTTCCTTCCCTCCTAATACCCAACAATATATCCAAGTTTCATTTCAATAGGGTGTAAACTTTTTGAGTTATCATCCGGAAACCAAATTTTTCTCAAATTTTCAGCTATTTTTGGTCACCATGACCTTGACCTTTAACCTACTTTCTTAAAAATCAATAGGGTTCCTCCCCTCCTAGTACCCAACAATAATTCCAAGTTTCATTTCAATAAGGTGTAAACTTTTTGAGTTATCATCCGGAAACCAAATTTTTCTCAAATTTTCAGCTATTTTTGGTCACCGTGACCTTGACCTTTGATTTACTTTCTCCAAAATCAATAGGGTTCCTCCCCTCCTGATACCCAACAATATATCCAAGTTTCATTTCAATAGACTCTATACTTTTTGAGTTATCATCCGGAAACCAGTTTTTTCTCAAATTTTCAGTCTATTTTCGGTCAGTGTGACCTTGACCTTTGACCTACTTTCTCCAAAATCAATAGGGTTCTTCCCCTTCTCGTATCCAACAACATATCCAAGTTTCATTTCAACTGGATGTAGTTTTTAACTTTTTGAGTTATCATCCGGAAACCAAATTTTTCTCAAATTTTCAGTCTATTTTCGGTCACTGTGACCTTGACCTTTGACCTACTTTCTACAAAATCAATAGGCTTCCTCCCCTCCTGGTATCCAACAAAAATTTGAGTTATCATCCGGAAACTAATGTTTGACGCCTGCCCGCCCGCAACACCAAACCAATAGAAGAGTTCAACTTCGTTGCAACTCAGCTAAAAATTATTAAAATTTTGAAAATTTTAATGAGAAACAACAATTACTCCAAAACGTGTCAGCAGATTTTCTTTAAAAATGCAGTGCAGGTAGATCTTGTCATGCTGACCACTTTCATCATGTCAGATTTTTTTTAATACATTTGTATCTGTAACCTTTTTTGATTTATTTGCCAAAAACAGCAATTTACCCCAATGTACTATTTTTAGAAACGGCAGCAATGTTGTTTGGTTCTGGGACTAATCGGCTAATTGATTGAATAATGTTTTTAACATCTACTCAGCAATATTTCAGCTATATCAAGATCATCAGAACAAGTTTGTCATTAGATAATCTCTTTGGGGTATGGAAATGGCCATGGGACAGGAAATTCTGACTGCCACTAGAAAAGTAGGGTGAAATCAAAAGGGGTGGGGAATTTACCCTTGTAGCCAATCACCTACGGACCACTCAAAAAAGAGCTTGATACAAGGGTTTTTAAGGTGCAGAAAGCGTGGCATTTATCTGGACCTGAGTTTACATCCAATCTGAACAAGAGCTGTCGCCAAATGGCAGCCAAATATACCCCTTGCTCATTGAATCCTGAATCGATATGGTATTAAAGTGCACATTTATGTGGGTGTGGACACAATACAGGTGTGGACACAATACAGGTGTGGACACAGTACAAGTGTGGACACACTACTAGTATGGACACACTACTAGTATGGACACAATGATATATTCTTTAAGAAGGAACTTTTCACAAGTGTTCCAATGAAAATACTCTGTAGAAATCAGACAAATATAAAATTCACCTTTTTTAGCCTCTACAAAGATCATAAGCATTGGAAAAATTTTATTACACTACTTTAAAAACAACTATTCAAGAGGATTACAATGAAAAAAGTGTGTCTCTGCCAAAGCTTGATTTCATAATATCTATGCTTTGAATTATTTCTTGGAAAACAATCATTGCAGAAGGAATCATGAAAGTCACAAATTATCTCCCCTTCATGGTTTCATATAATAATTATATTCCCTCATGCATATCTCCATATAGTGTTCTTCCTTTGTCTAAGGTTTCATTAAAATCCTTCCAGTGGTTTTAAGAATAGTTGTGCTTAAGAGGTAACCCATACATAGGGAATCAACAAAAAGTCAGTCAAATTATCTCCCCTACCTGGTATAGAACAAAAATTATGTTCCTTCATGCACATCTCCATAAAGAGTTCTTCCTTTGTGTAAATTTTCATCAAAATCCTTCAGAGGTTTAAGAGGAGTTGCACTTATTAATTAACAAATACATAGGGAATCAAAAAAAAGTCAAAGTCAAATTATCTCCCCTTCATGGTTTCAGACAATAAATATATTCCTTCATACATATCTCCGTATAGTATTCTTTGTGTCAAGTTTCATCAAAATTTTTCCAGTGGTTTAAGAGGAGTTGCACTTATGAAGTAACCCATACATAGGGAATCAAAGTAAAGCCAAAGTAAAATTATCTCCCCTTCCTGGTTTAGGATAACAATTATATTCCTTCATACTAATCTCCATATAGTGTCCTTCCTTTATGTAAAGTTTCATCAAAATCCTTCAGTAGTTTAAGAGGAGTTGCACTTATCAGTTAACCAATACATAAGGAACCAAAGAAAAGTCAAAGTCACATTATCTCCCCTTCCTGGTTTCAGACAATAAATATATTCCTTCATGCACATCTCCGTATAGTGTTCTTTCTTTGTGTCAAGTTTCATCAAATTTCTTCCAGTGGTTTAAGAGGAGTTGCGCTTACAAGGAAACCCATACATAGGGAATCAAAGAAAAGCCAAAGTCAAATTATCTCCCCTTCCTGGCTTAGGACAACAATTATATTCCTTCATGCACATCTCCATATAGTGTCCTTCCTTTGTGTAAAGTTTCATCAAAATCCTTCAAGTGGTTTAAGAAGAATTGTGCTTATGAGAAGTGTGAACAGACAGACAGGGTGATTCTTATATACCCCCCCCCAAACTTTGTTAGTGGGGGGTATAAAAATGGGCTGTGTATTTATTCATCCCGCACAACCACGGACATCCAGTTTTGGAGGGATATCCTGCAGCCTGGAATACTGGTTCCTATTTCTCTATCTTGGAGTTGGGGGATGTATCCAATTTGAAAAGGATTGTTCAATAAAAACTGAAATAACATATTTTGCCAAGATTTCATGTAAACTGATGCAGCCATTTTTGAATTATTCTGCAAAACCTGGAAACAACCCCTTTCAAATTAAAAATGTTCCATTAATCTTTGACACATTACTTTAAAAATTTTAAACAAAAATCAAAGGTAGATCACCTTTATATACATACAGAGTGAATTGGTTCAGGCATTTTTGTGCAAAACATCCCTTTCTTTATCAATAAAGTTCCATAACCCTGTGATGTTAAGGTAGCTTAGCTCACTTTCCAAAAATTTCATGTGAATTGTAGCAAGGATTTCTTTGTTATGGTGGTTCCAGTGTCTAAAAACTGCACATCCTTCTTGTGCATCAGTTGAAAATTGGATTCTACCATTAAAATGATGTAAAACTAGAGGCTCAGAGACTGAGCTTGTATTGCTCACTTGACAAAATGCTTCTATGCCATGCATAACCAAAAAAAGATGTATTTTACCGATGAGGTCTAATGTTAAGCTATGTTCTCCATTGGCACAAGTGTTTTTTGTCTGATCCTATTGAAATGAGTAATCTTTGCAAAGGACCTTCAATGCACCATTCCAATACAGTTTAGTTAAAGTTGCTTGAATAGTTTCAGAGAAGATAATGAAAAGTATGTTTTTTGCACATACCAGGCTACGATGTTAAACTATGTTCTGCACTGGCGGCCACGTTTTTTTGTCAGATCGAAATGAAATGAGTAAATTTCGTAAAGTACCTTCCATACATCATTCCTGTAAAGTTTAGTTGAATTTGCTTCAGCAGTTTCAGAAGATTAAAATGTGACTCTTCCCAAAGGGTCCAATGTTAAACCTAAGTTCCATGCTGGCGGCCTTGCTTTTTTTCGGATTGAAATAAAATTAGCAATCTTTGTAAAAGACCTTTAGTACATCATTCCTGTAAAGTTTGCTGAATTTGCCTCAGTCCTTTCAGAGGAGAACATGAATATGTGATTTTCCAATAGGGTCCAATGTTCCGTGCTGGCTGCCATGTTTTTTTATCTGATCTGAATGAAATGAGCAATCTTTGTTAAGGACCTTTAGTACATAATTCCTGTAAAATTTCGTTGAATTTGCCTTAGTGGTTTCAGAGCAGAAGATGAAAATGTGATTTTTCCCATAGGGTCCAATGTTAAACCTAAGTTCTGCACTGGCACCATGTTTTTTGTCGGATGGAAATGAAATGAGCAATCTTTGTAAAGGACCTTCAATATATCATTCCTGTAAATGTTGGTTGAATTTGCTTCAGTGGTTTCAGAGGAGAAGATGCAAATGTGATGGTCCATAGGATCCAATGTTTTTTATTGGACTGGAGCAAAATGAGTCATCTTTGTTAAGAACCTTTAGTACATCATTCCTGTAAAGTTTGGTTGAATTGGCTTCAGTGGTTTCAGAAGAGAAGATGAAAATGTGATTTTCCCATAGGGTCCCATGTTAAACTATGTTATGTGCTGGCAGCCATGTTTTTCTCTGAGTGGAAAAAAATTAGCAATCTTTGTTAAGGACCTTTAGCACATCATTCCTGTAAAGTGTGGTTGAATTTGCTTCAGCCATTTCAGAGCAAAAGATGAAAATGTAATTTTCCCATAGGGTCCAATGATAAACCATGTTCTGTGCTGGTGGCCAGGTTTTTTGTTGGATCGGAAGAACATGAGCAATCTTTGTTGAAGACCTTCAGTACATCATTCCTGTAAAGTTTGGTTGAATTTGCTTCAGTGGTTTCAGAGCTGAAGATGAAAATGTGATTTTTCCCATAGGGTCCTATGTTAAACCCAAGTTCTGCACTGGCGGCTATGTTTTACATCGGATCAGAAGGAAATGAGCAATCTTTGTTTAGGACCTTCCACACATCATTCCTGTAAAGGTTGGTTGAATTTGCTTCAGTGGTTTCAGAGCAGAAGATGAAAATGTGATTTTTCCCATAGGGTCCAATGTTAAACCTAAGTTCCTCGCTGGCGGCCATATTTTTTTGTCAGATGGGAATGAAATGAGCAATCTTTGTAAAGGACCTTTAGTAAATCATTCCTGTAAAGTTTGGTTGAATTTTCTTCTGCAGTTTCAGAGGAGAAGATGAAAATGTGACTAGTTTAACGGACAGACAGAATACGGATGGACGACAAACGCCAAGTGATGGCAATAACTCACACTGACCCTTTCGATCAGGTGAGCTAAAAAATATTTGAATATTTTATTGATGAAAAATAAAATGAAATACATAACATTTATGGCATGGGTGTGCAATGTATGTGACTTTTTGAAAAACGTTGATTTTTATTATAGGGGAGATAATTATACAGATATAATAAGGGAAAAAAATCACATTTCATGATTTTTTTTTCAAAAATATGATCAGTGATCATTTATATTTTATATTTATATTTTATATTTCCCAATTTATTTGTTTAACACACTTTGTACTACATTTTCACCAAAATCTATTATTTTATTCATATATATTATTCTAAAATTGTATTTTTCATCTTCAAAGCCTTTATTATTATTGCAGGGTTTCTTACAGTTAAAAAATACTATTCGTACAAAATTTAGTACAAAATTTATTAATTAACAATAGCATTTTAAATTGATATTGAACATTTATATGGAAAACAATAATCACATTCACTCATACATACTCACTTTCATTCCAAATATCATTTTAATTCTAGATACATTTCTAATTTATTTAAAGACTCACTCTATTTCACTTTTAGAAATTGAGAAAAGCAAAAACAAAAACATAGAAAGCAGCCACAGCCTGCTAAGCTCACCTCGTTACACAGCATTGTCACATGTTGCACATGTCAATAACCAGGAATGGATTATAATCATTCATTTAAACAGATTCAGTCATGCATAATAAGTAGGTCAGAGACAGCATCCGAAGCATGCATTGTTGTTGTCATCTCAAAATGCATCATGCATACCAGTATGGTTGATGTGCGCCATGTCAGTAAGCAGAATGGACTTTAACCATTCTACCTAACCAAGTCGCTCATGCATAAAATGTAGGTCAGAGACAGCATCCGAAGCATGCATTCCAGTCCTCATCCCAAAATGCATCAT
>MJUU01016189.1:84384-97185 GCA_002080025.1 Modiolus philippinarum | reverse complement strand
CATGTCAGTAAGCGGGAATGGACTTTAACCATTCTACCTAACCAAGTCACTCATGCGTAAAATGTAGGTCAGAGACAGCATCGGAAGCATGCATTCAAGTCCTCATCCCAAAATGCATCATATATACCATTATGCTTGATGTGGGCCATGTCAGTAAGCGGGAATAGACTTTAACCATTCTATCTAACCAAGTCGCTCATGTGTAAAATGTAGGTCAGAGACAGCATCTGAAGCATGCATTGTTGTTGTCATCCCAAAATGCATCATACATACCAGTATGGTTGATGTGGGCCATGTCAGTATACGGGAATGGACTTTAACCATTCTACCTAACCAAGTCACTCATGCGTAAAATGTAGGTCAGAGACAGCATCGGAAGCATGCATTCAAGTCCTCATCCAAAATGCATCATACATACCAGTATGCTTGATGTGGGCCATGTCAGTAAGCGGGAATGGACTTTAACCATTCTATCTAACCAAGTCGCTCATGCGTAAAATGTAGGTCAGAGACAGCATCCGAAGCATGCATTCCAGTTGTCTTCCCAAAATGCATCAGGCATACCAATATGGTTGATGTGGGGCATGTCAGTAAGCAGGAATGGATCTTAACCATTCTTCCTAACCGGACGCGGACACCGACGCCGACGCTAGGGGTATCACATAAGCCCCCCTCACTATCGTGAGGTGAGCTAAAAATAATACATTGAGTTGCTTTCAAATATATTTGCTGATCAGGAGCCCAAAATTTTCCTGTCTTCATAACAGTATTATTTTGTGTACTTATATGTGTTTCTAGAGCCTTATATCTAATAAATTTCGTTTTCAGACGAAAAATATTTGGAATTTTTGCATCAAGTTTACATTTATATATATATATTTTTTGCAATTATGATAAGCAGGTTAAGAAGATGTGATTCATCTTCAAATCCCCATCATACAAATCTTTGATGGAAAATAAATGTTGACAGACCGACAGACCAACATAGTGAAACTATAGGGTACCTGCATCTTGATACACTAGGGCCTTAATAAATACAAAAACTGATTAATAAAATAGCTAGCACAGACCATACTATAAATTTTAATCAAACTGTCTTGAAATACAGACACATTTTTCAAACATTATTTATTGATACATCCTTCAGACATTGTTAATAGGATGATTACATTTAAATTATTCGAATGTAACGATATTTACAAGATCAAAATTAGTTCATTTGTCAATATGCATCCATGATGTTTGTTATTCTCTATGTTTCTCTGTCCATTAATTCTCTATGTATATGACAAAAGGTTTATCTCATAACAGCCATCAACCTGAAAAAAAAAGTTGTTATACTGCTAAAATGAAAAATAATAGTTCCTGTTAAGTAATTTATAATGTCCAACACTTCCCAATACTTGTATACTGAAACAGATAGACTCTAATTCAGCCAATGATGGGGCACATTGAATTTTATTACAGAGCAAAATAACATGCAATGGTCTGTATATTATTCTTCGTCAGTAAAACCTTCAGGAAAGAATTGACTAAAGGTGACTATGGGAAAGCCAGAAAGGATACCCAACACATCCATTTTCTAAAGGGTGAATAGTGAAAAATAAAAAAAAAAACAAAGTAGAATTATCTCCTCTTCATGGTGTTGGAAAATATTTATATTTCTTTATTTGAATCTGTATATGGTGTCCTTCCAATTCTTTTGTATGAATTTCCATCAAAATAGTTCCAGTGGGTAAAGAGGGGTTGCACATATAAGGTAATGTTTACATAAGTTATCAATGAAAAGTCAAAATCAAGTAATCTCCCCTTCACAATGAAGATAATAATCATATTCCTTCATGCACATCTGCATAGAGTGTCCTTCATTTGCCTAATTTTTCAACAAAATCTTTGAAGTGGTTTATCAGGAGTTGTGCTTCCAGAGTAATCTTTGCAGAATCAAGTAAAAGCGTAAGTCAAATTACCTCCCTTTTGTAATGTTAGACAATAATCATTTTCCTTCTCACACATCTACATATAGTGTAATAAAGCAATATGCAATATGCTCTCTTGTACTTGAATACTGGACATTGTGTATACAATCAAGCTTTAATGAGAGTCAATTACACCAGTGTACCGGTTTTACAATGTATATTTCACATACTATTTCCTTCTAAGCTCAACTTACTCACTAGTGAACATTACCTATATAAACTCTCAGCAGAAATTCTTCCTTTTAATATTCTTGATATAAGAGTACTACTGCTTGCACAAATTGGAGTTCCTCCACTACATAGTAATAATGTCAACTGAAATTTACTACATTCCTCAATGATATATCTTAAATATTTATTACCTCATATCTTCCTAATGCTTTCTCTGTTTGTTTTGCACCAACTTCTTCAGCCAATGCCCATAAATGTTGAAGAATTGATGAAATTGACTCTAAATTAGGTACACTCTACAAAATGAAACATAAAAATCACATGACAAAAAAAAATTTATTAGATTCATTGAAAAAATACCAATTCAAATACTAAACATGACACATTTAATAATAGGAATTTGAAACTTACAGTTGGGGGAACCAACTAAATGCAAATATGTGAAAGAGGAATTTTGCATCCAAAGACATGACAAAAGGAATTTAAACTATGGCAGCCACTTATACCCCCGCTAATTGAACCCTGAATCAACATGGCAAGTGTAAATTTAAGTGGATGTGGACACAATACAGTTGTGGACACAGTACATATGTGGACACAATACAAGTATGGACAAAATGATATTCCTCCCCTTTTTCAAAACTTCGGACAGCAACCATATTACTTCATGCACATCTTAAGGTGGTGTACTACAACTGTGTAACGTTTAATCAAAATCCAAGCAGGGGTTTAGCAGAATATGTGCTGACAAGGTTCCTCCCCCTTTTTCAATTAAATATTTAAGACGAATCATCTCCCCTTCAAAATTTCAGGCAGCTTCCAAATTACTTCATGCACATCTTCAGGTGGTGTACTACAACTGTGTAACATTTCAACAAAATCCAAGCATTCGTTTAGGAGAACATGCACTGACAAGGTTCGTCCCTCACCCTTTTTCCAGAAAATATTCAAAGACAAATGATCTCCTCTTCAAAATTTCAAGCAGCAACCATATCAATTCATGCACATCTTCAAATGGTGTACTACAACTGTGTGAAATTTCATTAAAATCCAAGCAGCCGTTTAGGAGAACATGCGCTCACAATGTACATTGAGGGACAGAATGGACAGATGGACAGACCGACAGGGTGATTCCTATAAACCCCCTCCCAAACTTTATTTGCAGGAGGTATAATCAAAGAATGTGATAGGAATTTAATTTTAATAATGTGATAATAGGAATTTAAATCTAGGGATGTGATAATTATAGGAATCATTATCTAAGAATGACATTAGGAACTTTAATTCAATGTGACACAATATACAACTGTCGACTAAATGTGACATGATAGAATGCTTCCAGACAAGGGTTATCAACCTAGTTTTTTATTTAAGCTTAAGGGACCACAGAAACTCAGGGTCACTAGAATGTAAAATTGACATTTGGGTCAATAGACTTTATAATAATTTGTATTAGATAATACTTGATGAATAATACCACTTTACAAGATATTATTTTCTTACATCAAAATGTTCTTGATATATAGTCAATTAAGTTAAGGACAGTTTACATTACTGCTGCCCCTGGCATACTTTGTATGAATATGTCTCACTTTTTAGGACTTTGGTCATTGGTGAGATCAAAACTTTGAAAGTGATAGAGTGTTAAAATTTTACCCTGCTGGATAGTCATACATCTGTCTAGCTGAAAGCATTTTTATACACTGCAATTTCATCACATACATACAATCAGATGTAAACTAGAGCTGTCAACAAATGGCAGCCAGTTATACCCCCCGCTAACTGAACTCTGAATCAATATGGCAAGTGTAAATTTAAGTGTGTGTGGACACAGTACTACAAATGTGGATACAATACAATCATGGATACAATAATATACCACCCCCTTTTCACCAAAAAATATTCAAAAGAATCATCTCCCCTTCGAAATTTCCAACAGCAACCATATTACTTCATGCACATCTTCAGGTGGTATACTACATCTGTTTAACATTTCATCAAAACCAAAGCAGCCGTTTAGGAGAACATGTGCTGACAAGGTTCGCCCCCTCCCCTTTTTAGCAGAAAATATCCAAAAACAAATTATCTCCCCCTCAAAATTTCCAACAGCAACCATATTACTTCATGCACATCTTCAGATGGTGTACTATATCTGAGTAACATTTTTATCAAAATCCAAGCATTTGTTTAGGAGAACATGTGCTGACAAGGTACACAGACAGACAGACAAACAGACGGACGGATGGACGGACAGGGTGATTTCTATTTACATTTACCCAAAAACTTTGTTTGGGGGGGATATAATAACAGCCAGCCTGCCCACCTGCTTCAGGCATGTTAATTTTGGACGGATAGGGCAGACTGATATTTTTATATATTTATATAGACAAATATATTGAAATTTTAAATTCATGGAAGGCATGAATTTGGAGCAAGTTTCAAACGCTGATAAAATATCAAAGAATACTCTTCTCATTATCATACTAAAGGTCTACTTTCATTTTACCAAATGTTAAACAGTAATAATAGTTATACATTATGTGAAATAAATTACATATATATGAACAGACCACATACAAAGAACACATGCTGTGACTATGTGCAAATAAACTGTGATAAAAACACATCTATTTCTAAGTCAGAAATAAGTGTACTTGGTAAATATTTTTATTCTTTAATATTGCTATACTCTGAAAAAATTTTAAATAACTTAGTTGTTGGAAGGGGACTATTCATCAAATGAGGCAATTTAAATTCATAAGTATCCAGAATTATTTTCACTGCGCTATAACATAAAATCAATATTTTGTTTTCATTAGAGATTATAGGTTTTAAAAAACATAACATATTATCGAATAACATTCTCAAAATAAATTTCTTAATAATTGTGTATAGTAATAATATGTCTACACAATTAAACCAGACTTGTTTGTATAACAAGGATGCACTTTTGCACAGCTAAGGAAAGGCATTAATATTATTTACATTTTTCCCAATAATATTCTGGTACAGGACAGACCACAAGGGAGACACAGGTGAAATATCAGTCCCAAAAGTTCAATTGTAAAGATCTAGTCATATTGTTAAGTTTTTGAAAAAAGAAATCAGAAATCACATCCAAAGGTCAGGGTCATGGAGTTATATGTTTTTGTTACAGTTATTGCAAGCAATACACATGAAAAATATGAAAGCCCAACCACTGTAAGAAAATATACTCAATGTCAAAGTTTTAAAGAAGTATTTCACATACTAAGGTCAAGGTAGGGATATCAAATATACCTGTACCAATTAAAAGTCTTGCTACGAGGATTACAAATCTTCAATATGAAAGTCTCGTCATTTATAATTCGAATGCAACATTTATATAACGAAGGTTTTGATTGGTCAAAACTGACCGTCAATTCCACCATCTACACACCTGTGACAAAGTAGGTTTCCTGTTTAGTCTGGTTCCTAGTATTGTTACAAATTCAAAAAATAGAACATGAAATTGATTTGTTGCATTAGAATCGCAATAACATTACATTATTTGAATACCCGAGGGCGTAAATCTTGATTTGACGGTCAAAATGACCGTTTACAGGCTCCGCTACGCGTCGCCTATAAACTGCATTTTGACCGTCAAATCTAAGATTGACGCCCTCGGGTATTCCAATAATGTACTGTTATTGCTTAATTCAAAAGATATATCCAATGTTTAACTTTTTATGGAGTATTTAACAAACTATAAGATCACGATACTGAGGTCAAATATACCTGAACCAATAAAAAAAGTCTTGCTACGAGGATTTGAAAGACTCACCACTAACAATTCAAAAGATATATCAAATGTTCAAGTTTTTTTGTTACGAGACGAACAATTAAATAGACAGATCGACCCAAAACCATTGCCCCTGAATTTTGTTCCCTAGGGCATTAAATTACGAAATACCGGTACAAAAGTCACTATAAATTTAGTTTCTGCATATAGTGATTTCCATCACTCACGTCTCTTCAATGCAGATTTAATCCAAACATGCGCCAAAATATGTCAAACAGCTGATAGCCAAATAACCAAGTATCTAAGTAAAAAACCATAATCAGGTATAGACAATGACAACATATAAATACACTGGTAAAATCTTCAGTTTGGTAATTTGAAGATTATCAAAGCCGATATCAAACCACACACCACCATTAAAGGTGTAAAAGGCAAAGTGAAAAAGTACCCATTGTTGTGCATTTATACTAACAAAATATATGACATACTTATGTGTTACTGATCTTATGTCTACTAATAAATTTTGGCCACCATTTTCATTGGAAAAAGAGTAATCTAGAAGATGGCGTTACTGTTCATATAACTGTAACAAAACCTTAAAATCCATGCTTGGCAATTGTTTTAATGAGAAACATACATTAATTTGTCATGCAAGGTCTAATACTGTAACCTAAACTTATTACAAAATCTTTTGTCCTGAATCACTCATCTGATTTCCAGTTAAGAATTCTAACTCGAGGACAAAATTTGAGGTAAAAGAACAGTCATGACTTTCACTTTCACTACACTGAGTAATTTACATACCATTGGCAAATTCAAGGGGTCCAGGGGTTGGAACCCCCTTTTTCCTAGATAAGTTTTGAATTTTGTGCAGAATTTATGTAAAAATTGACAAAGGACATGGTGTGATAAGGGGCTGATTTGGCCCTAAATTTCGGTGTTTTTTAAGTTGCACCTGAATATTTTCTTTTATGTTCGTTTGGAAGTTCAGATCCCACTAAAGAAAAAAGTACAAAATTCAGAACCCATAATGTCACAATAGGTACAGGTCTGAGGTCATGTTAAAGATACTTTTGAACGTTTTCATAGAAAAACAAGGAATTTGGCATATTTTCGAATGCTTTTCCTAATCTGAAATATAGAGCGCATTCAAGAACATATTAGATAATTTACCAGCTCATATAAGTATTTTTGTGGTTCTTGCATGCGTTCTATGTTTCCTCTTAAGAAAAAGTAGTCAAAATTGGTCAAATTTGTCATTTTTTAACATTTTCAGGCTAAACCTTTTTCTTTGTTGGATCATTCAAAACAAATTCAAACAGAAATATTATTCAAATCCAATGAGAAACAACTGAGTGCTTACAAGGATAATTTGTCAATTTTCAAAGTTAAACAGGGCAATAACTCCTACAAAAATATTCAACCAGGACTCATCTTCAAACTCGCTTGAAGCATCCTTAAGCTAAAGCTACTGCATGTATATTATCCAAATTCAATAAGAAATAAACTTGCTAGAGCACTTACACGGACAGACTAACAGCATGACCATATCTCTGCGTTGGCTGTCTTTAGCATGTAGGTGCTGAGATACTTTGCAGACAAAACAAATTTGACTGAAAACACTGAGACAAGCTTAAGGCAAAATACAGAAAAGTTGAATTTTTTTAAATATTATTGAAGTTGTACTGAATATTGTGTCAAAATTTCATTGATATTGAATATGATTTGAGAAAGTTATTGAAGTTCATAAAATAAATTTAACATTTAAGTTCACCAAATGTTGAAGATGATGCTGAGAGGATGATGGAATCTATACGGTCACACCGTCTCGCCTTCAAAACATCCATCACTGGAGAGACAAAAAGCCATTTACAAAATGACAAAACTGATATTAAAAAAATTTAGGGGCCTTAATTTTGCACAAAAACCAGATATAAACTTCACATGGAACTGATGTAGACACAATCATACACAAGATATCAAATTAGTAAATTGAGAAACTGTAAAGGAAAGGTATGTAAGCTGATATTTTCGCAAATTTATGATGTCCAAGGGCCACAACTCTGTACAAAATCATCTCGCCAGAACTAAATCTAGATATGTTACTTATTGAAACAATCATATACTAGATATCAAATCATATGTTAAGGTATAGAAATGATGTGGAAAACATATATATATATATATATATATAATCAAACAAAAGACAAAAGTGAACAGTACACAAATAATACAGTTAATATTTCAGCCCCTATCCGGGCCTTTTTCAAAACATAATAAAAATAAAAAATAAAATCAAACAAAAACTATGTACAAAAAAGTCTAACCAAAACAATAACAGCTACATTGTAGACGCTGGTTATCACAAATGTAATACGAGATGAATGCCCGGAGGGAGATGAAGAAAAAACTTTTGTCAGTTACTGTATATCTAAAAGTATTTAACAAAATCAATAATTGAAGACATTGTAGTGAATCTGGAAGAAATAATATCTGCAATTGAAAAATGTATTATTTTTAAATTTTAACACAATTTTCCTGCTGCTTTTAGAATTTTAATCATCTCAAAATTCAGGTTTTAATATTCAAACTGGATTTAATTTTTTGCATCCAGAACCGCTCTTTTGCTTGTCGCTTTGTCTCATTCCAAGATTTATTTTGGTCAATTGCGACAACTTGCATGTCTGTCCAGCTATGTCCTATGCTGTTGAAATGGACAGCCGTTGCCTGTGTTAATTCCTTTTTCTTTATGTGATTACGATGTAAATTAATACGGAGATTAAGTGAATTTTTTGTTTCACCAATATATTGCTGTTGACATACCGCACACGTAATCATATATATCACATTTTCGGATTTACAGGACAAATTGCCGAAAATTTTGAATTTCTCGCCAGTTGCTGTGCTCTCAAATGTTCTGGATGCAAAAAATTAAATCCAGTTTGAATATTAAAACCTGAATTTTGAGATGATTAAAATTCTAAAAGCAGCAGGAAAATTGTGTTAAAATTTAAAAATAATACATTTTTCAATTGCAGATATTATTTCTTCCAGATTCACTACAATGTCTTCAATTATTGATTTTGTTAAATACTTTTAGATATACAGTAACTGACAAAAGTTTTTTCTTCATCTCCCTCCGGGCATTCATCTCGTATTACATTTGTGATAACCAGCGTCTACAATGTAGCTGTTATTGTTTTGGTTAGACTTTTTTGTACATAGTTTTTGTTTGATTTTATTTTTTATTTTTATTATGTTTTGAAAAAGGCCCGGATAGGGGCTGAAATATTAACTGTATTATTTGTGTACTGTTCACTTTTGTCTTTTGTTTGATTATATTCTTCTCACAAAGTATGTATCCTGTCGGATCCAGTACGTCGGAAATTTTGGTGTTGTTGCTTTGTTTATAGATGTTTATATATATATATATATATATATATATACGTCTGAAAATCAGCCCAACATTGTTAGATCTGCACATTGGTAGTTCCCTCTCCGGGATTCGAACCATCACTGAATATAAAAATAAAATTCAAGACCCATAACTCTGCACAAAATCATCAGACCAAATTTGGGCTTGATCTGTACCTCATTTAAAAATCAAAGCTGGATGGAGCTGAAACTCCAAAGCCCTGAAAATCTACATGTGGCAAAACTTTGTAAGCATAAAAAGAACTGCTGCATAGAAAATAACGAATTAATATGTTTTATTGGTCTTAGAGAACTGATTTGATCAAGGGGAACAGACAGTACAATTTATCAGAGTGAATAAAAAAAATCACAGGCAATTGAGTAATCACGTAAAGATGATCGAAATGGATGATTTTCATATGGGTGTCCATTTCAACTCATGTGCTAAATCAAGGACTTATGATGAGAAGGATATGCAACTCGTTCACAATCCATTTTGCATTTTAAAATCTTTGGTGGGACATTTGATATACATTGACTTTGCAGCTATCTACTGAAAAAGTTGTGAGAGGATTTTAATAAAATGATATTTTTCTGAAAGCTGAAATATTTTTACATTGTTAGAGTAAATTTGATTTCATTATAGCAAGTATTTTCTTCAATACATGTGATTGAAAGGATGAGTGGCAATAAGACCCATATTTGGCCCCAAAAATCAAGTTGTTTAAAATAGTATGATATTTATAAGAAATATTAACTATTTCATCTGGCTACAAAGAAGACATATAATAATACGAATTCCTTTCATTTTGACGTTATTGTGACATCACAAGGAGCCGTCTTTTTGAAAGAAACTCAGAAAATCTGCAATTTTGAATGTTCTCAAAGGAAATTTCCTTTAAGTGAACATGGGGCACATGCAAACAACAACTTCANAAATAGTTAACAGGATTTCACAAAACTGAAATTTTCGTAAAGTATAACTTCAACTGCATTGCCAGAACAATTTTTGTGTTAATCATAATTATATTTATGTTGTTTTAATGCCTTAAAAATAACTTCCTAAAATTGACAAAATCTCACATCTCTTGATATATTTCCAATTTATCGCAAGATGCTTATCCTTCTCATTAAACATCCTTGGCTAAATAGCCAATCGATGTAATCAAATACATTTGCCGATTTAAGAACTGAATCGATAAACACGAACAGAAGGTACAATTTATATGTTAAGTTATTCCGTAATACGTGAAAATAATCAGATTGTGTGATTTCGTATGCAAAACACATGACACAGGTAAACAAATGTTATTTTCATTTTGACAAAGTTCTTCACGACAGTATTACTGGATTTATTTCAAGAGACAGGGACGTAAATGCTGTGAATGTTTATGTGCTGTATGTTAATATCAATTCTATATAGCAACAACGTCAATATTCGACTTACAAAAAAGCATTTTGAAAGAAATTTACGCACTATATTTTGATCAGATGCATGTAGCTCTTCACATACGTTATAGGCCTGAAGCCTCATGTGACTTGCTCGGATGGTTTAAACAACTTTCAGCCTACGGCTTTCGAGTTAACAACCAAATACTACATCAATAATCTGAAGCATTACAAAGAAAGTCTTGAAACTCTTATTTTTTTAACATTAATATATTCAAAAGTACCATAACTGTGCAACAGAATTTCAGAAATGAATAAAAATCAAANGACTGGATCCCCTTATTGTGTCCATGCAATTATTGTGTCAAGCTCTTTAGTATGTCCACACTCACTTTCAATTACACTTGTTCAAATTTCAGTGGTCGACATGCTGCGGTCGTATCATGCTGCGCTCGGCGTAGCCCTTTATTGTGTTATAGTGTTGTTTGAATGTATAAGGTTTAACACCACTTTCAGCAGTATTTCAGCTAATTCCTGGCGCTAAGTTTTAGTGGTCAAGGAAGCCAGAGTACCCAGAGAGAACCAATGACTTTGGCCAGGTAACTGACATACATTTTCACATACTGTAGCGATTTTGTGGTTTAAAAACAGGCTGTGAACACACAATGCAGAGGCGATATGTGGCAGCGATTGTACTGTTAAACTAACTACTGGGTTATAGTGTGAAGAAAGGATAACAGACTGACAAACAACAGTACAAAGTCTATGATGGCTGTATAAAAACTGGAATGCAACTATCAAGAGCTAGGTATCTTTTCATTTATTTTTAAGATGTCAAGAAATAAGTCATATCCCCCCCCAAAAAAAAAATAAAAAAGAAAAAATAAAAAAATAAATAAAATAAATTCATTCAATCAAAAATTAAAGTAAAGCAGTATAAAAAGACAAAATTTTAATGGGTATAGATATTTAGAATCTAAAAACAGAGCAAGTGCGAGAATCTCAAGACACCCAAGGGTGAGATTTCCAATCTTGGACGAAGCTTGCTGAGTCCGAGATGATTGAAATCTTTTCTGAGGGTGTCTGAGAATCTCTTGTCTGGCACTTCCACTGGTATTTGATTTTATTTCAAAATTAATTCAACCTAAAATATACTAAAATCAACAGCTTTTTCAACTATTTATACAAGGAGTTATGTCCCTTTATGTACCATCATAAAATCAAGAATATATACCCGAGCTCCCTTGTTTTAAAAGACGACTTTTCTTGTATTTTCCTGTGAACTTTTACTTTAAATGATATAAAAATATTATAATACAAAATTAAATCCACTTATGATAACTTATGAGGACAGATGTAGACTACAGACCATAAATGTGCAAACAAAATATTTGCCATTAAACTGCACGTGATTTTTTTGTCTTACACTAGTGTAAGACAAGGAAATCTCATACTGCTAAAAAAAGAAAATGCTGTGTCTCAAAAGGGAGAAAATGGGAGTTGCTGAGGAATGAACCAAACTGAAAACCAGAGGCTCCCAGGAGCCTGTATCGCTCACCTGGCTTTCAGTTGCCACAATCAAGGGAACATTGTAACTTCAGTTTCTCAAACTTTTGTAGCTCAAACACCTCCAATATCTTGAACTGTTTTTAGAGTCTGATGATGTTTTACTATATTTCTTTGTTGGGCTTTTTTGACAAAAAAACGTTCTTGCTAAGAACCTGACTTTGGACACCAGTTTTGAAGTCGAGAGGTCATTTTGTAAATGGCAGTCAACAAACAATTTTCAACATCGGATTTGAGGTCGCAACATCAATATCTACTTGGAAATCAAATTCATTAAAATCAGACAATGTTGAATTTTCCTGCCTTTTTTGGTGGCCATTTTGAAAATGGCAGTCAACGAACAATTTTCAACATCGGTTTTGAAGTCGTAACATCAATATCTATTTGGAAACCAAATGTCATTGAAATCGGACAATGTTGAATTTTCCCGCCTTTTTTGGCGGCCATTTTGAAAATGGCGGTCAACGAACAATTTTCAACACCGGATTTGAAGTCGCAACATCAATATCTATTTGGAAACCAAAT
>MJUU01016189.1:68483-78734 GCA_002080025.1 Modiolus philippinarum | reverse complement strand
CATACTTAAGTCACAAGCTTTGAAGGAAACCACCCAAGGACTATTGTGACCAAGTTTGGTTCCCATTGGCTCAGTAGTTTCAGAGAAGATCTTTGAATGCATTTCACATAGGGTCACTATGTTACACTATGTTATCCCCTGGTGGCCATCTTGGGTGAGGTATGAACATAAAATCACAAACTTTAAAGGCGACAACCAATGGTATATTGTAACCAAGTTTGGTTCCAATTGGCTCAATAGTTTCAAAGATCTTTGAATGCATTTCAGATAGGGTCCTTATGTTAAACTATGATCCTTGCTGGCGGCCATCTTGGATGATGTACCAACATAAAAATCACAAACTTTGAAGTTGATCACAACTGGACTATTGTGACCAAGTTTGGTTCCAATTGGCTCATTAGTTTCAGAGAAGATCTTTGAAAGCATTTCAGATAGGGTCCTTATGTTAAACTAAGTTCCATGCTGGCGGCCATCTTGGATGATGTACCAACATAAAAATCACAAACTTTGAAGTGGATCACCAATGAACTATTGTGACAAAGTTTGGTTTCAATTGGCTCATTAGTTTCAGAGAAGAAGACCTTTGAATGCATTTCACATAGGGTCCTTATGTTAAACTATGTTTTTCGCTGGCGGCCATCTTGGATGAGGTATGAACATAAATATCACCAACTTTGAAGGGGACCACCAATGGACTATTGTGATCAAGTTTGGTTCCAATTGGCTAGGTAATTTCAGAGAAGAAGATGTTTGAATGCATTCCAAATAGGGTCCTTATGTTAAACTATGTTCTTTGCTGGCGGCCATCTTGGATGAGGTAAGAACATAAAAAATCACAAACTTTGAAGTGGATCACCAATGGACTATTGTGACCAAGTTTGATTCCAATTGGCTCAGTAGTTTTAGAGAAGAAGATCTTCGAATGCCTTTCCCATAGGGTCCCTATGTTAAACTATGTTCCCCGCTGGCGGCCATCTTGGATGAGATGCCAACCTGCTGGACATCTGTAGAAATTGTAGTCCTCGATAAGCTTAACACTTTTGCAATTCAAACTTAACCTCTATCACAAAAAGTTTTTGAAATAAAAGTAAAAACATATAAAAATCGTGAAAATTCAACAAAAAAGGGACTATACCATATAACTCCTATATGGGTCGTCAGATTTTTTTCAAAATTGCAGGTCATGTAAATCTTATTATGCTGACCATTTTTGTAATTTAAACTATACACCTATCGTTTTCAATATATAAGACGAAAAGTAACAAAAAAAAAAACGGAAATTTTGTGGAAAAAGGGCAATAACTCCAAGACCGATTATCATATATTCTCCAAAATTGCAGGTTGGGTAGATCTCATCATGCTGATCATTTTTACCACATGTCAGATTTTTGATATCTGTAACGGTTTTTGAGTTATTTGCAAAAAACAGAAATTTACCCCTATGTTCTATTTTTAGTAACAGCGGCCATGTTGTTTGGTCTACGGACATAAAAATCACAAATTTTAAAGTGCATACCCTGGTGATGATTCAGGACAAGTTTGGTTAACATTGGCCCAGTAGTTTCAGAGGAGAAGACCTTTGAATAAAAGTTAACAGACGGACGACGGACGCCGAGTGATGGCAAAAGCTCACATGGCCTTTGGCAGGTGAGCTAAAAAGGGCAATAACTCCTACAAGGGTTTTTGGATTTTCTTCAAAATTTCAAGGTTGGTAGATCTTGATATGCTGAATATTTGTGCAATATACACTTGACCTCTATCTGTTACACTTTTTGAAATAAAAAATAAAAAATGCACAAATTTTGAAAATTTTACAGAAAAAGGGCAATAACAGGTTTTCAGATTTTCTTCAAAATTGCAGGGCAGGTAGATCTTGCTATGCTGATCACTTTTACTTCTGTCAGATTTTTGATATCTGTAACAGTTTTGGAGTTATTAGACAAAAACTGCAATTTACCCCTATGTTCTATTTTTAGCAACGGCGGCCATGTTGTTTGACCTACCGCCTTATCGAACATAATTTTGAGAAGCCATACTCTGGTGATGATTCAGGCCAAGTTTGGTTACATTTGGCCCAGTGGTTTCAGAGGAGAAGATTTTTAAAATTGTTGACAGACGGACGGACGGACGGACGACGGACGATGGACGCATAGTAATGGCAAAAGCTCACATGGCCTTTTAGGCCAGGTGAGCTAAAAACATAGGTAATCAAAGATTACAAAGTTGTTATGGCACATTGTCACAGTAACCCAATTTTGGCTGCATGTTAAGCTACCATCAAAAATGCATACATATGCGAGATCTCCCAATTCTACCACGAACAGTGAGTGATCAATCAGAAAATATAGATTAAAGTGGCTTAATTTTGCTTGAATACTGATCTAAGATAGCATATGCAAGGTTCAAGATCCTGCCATGTATAGTAACTAAGATCTGAATTTGTCCAAAAGTTTGAATATATGTTACTCAATCAAACAAAGCAAATCTAGGTCAAAGTCATCAAATTTTGTCTGGATGTTGACTGCCATCAGAGATGTATGTATATGCAAGGCTAGATGATCCTATCAATTACACTTGTTGAGATATGAACTTGAATGTAATTCTTATGGAAGCCAATCGAGCAGAAAATATAGGTCAACCATAGCTGCACCTTCATGCAAAGTTTATGACATTATAGATCATCCGAATGGTGATGAAGACGTTGATGCAGACATAGAGGTTGACATCTCAGGGGTACTCCAATAGACCCTTCAACTATGTTCAGGCGAACTAATGATAAGTATACAAACTACTGTATACAACATGGAAACTTTAAATAAATATGTCTCCCCATCTGATTTAGACCATACCACTAAAAATCCTTGAAAACAGATCATCTCATATGAAAACTTTACCCTTTTGTATTACGGAATAACAATTACCTTTTGAAATCAATTTACCATGTATCACTTTACTCCTTAGTTCTTAAAACAAAAAGTACACAAATAATTTAACAAGCATATTTGCGGCAAAACCACTGTTACAATTAATAATAAGATGGGAGCAGTCGGAAACGACAGCTAATCCCCTCGCCTGTAGCAATTGAATTTCCAAATTCAGTTATGGCGGATTTCCAGGATGATTAACGTATTTTATTTGCAATTCTTCAATGAACATACCAATATTCCCCTAGTAACACCTTTAAAACTCCTTCTAAACTCCTGTCTTTTGTCTTCTCGTCAAGCAATCAAGCTTCTATAGAATTCTGTTGTATACCAATTTGTACTGCCTGAAGAGGTTTACCTTGATACTCCAGTGATGACAAATTGGTATACAACAGAATTCTATAGAAGCTTGATTGCTTGACAAGAAGACAAAAGACAGGAGTTTAGAAGGAGTTTTCATCCGTGAAATCAGCCATAAAAGTTCAAAATATTCTCAAAAGCAGCATCCCTCTCCATGAGGCATCCACTGACCTAAGATGATGTATCTCAGATATGAACCTTAACACAGACTATAACCTGAGTCATTGAAGCATAAAATGTAGGTCAATGTGACCCAATCATCATTTGAAGCAGCATCACTCTCCAAGACGCAACCACTGACCAAAGATGATTGATGTGCCACATGGAGTTTCTCAGATATGAACCTTAACGTTAACTTTAATCTGAGTCAGTGAAGCGTAAAATGTAGGTCAGAGTGACCCAATTATCATCTGAAGCAGTATCACTCTCCAAGATGCATCCACTGACCAAAGATGATTGATGTGCCACATGCAGTTTCTCAGATATGAACCTTAACGAAAACTTTAACCTGAGTCAGTGAAGCATAAAATGTAGGTCAGAGTGATCCAATTTTCATCTGAAGCAGCATCACTCTCCAAGACGCTTCCACTGACCAAAGATGATTGAAGTGCCACATGCAGTTTCTCAGATATGAACCTTAACGCAAACTTTAACCTGGGGTGGGACGAATGGATGGACACTTGGACGGACGGACAGGTGAGATGCTATATCCCCTCCCCAACTCCGTTGGGCGAGGGTATAATAATCACCATAAACTTATAATTTGTAATTGTTTTCAAATCTTATTACAAGGTAAACAGCAGCCACATGATCTAAGGATTCAACCATGAATATATAGCCAATTGTGAATAGGGTGCTCTGTATGTTTTATAAAACAATCATGGTTTACTTGTTTCTTTCCCAGACAAAAATAATCTTGAGATCCTTCTTCCATATGTGGATTGGGCATCAGTCTGTATCTTCTAACACACGTCTTCCATTTGGAGTCCCCTAGAGGAGAAAAGTACAAAATTTACTGTTCAATGGGAGATAACTCATTTTGCTTGCCGTTTTAATAATGCATAGTTTGTTCCATATTTTACATGTGTAATGTTGTACTATTATGCCTCATGTGGGGCCTTTAGTGAAATAAAAAGTTTCAAAAAAAGTTTCAAAAGTTAATACAGTTTAAAGTATAAAACATAAAGTATATTGTCTACTGTTATTCACATAAATAAAATATATTTTCTCTACTCCGTACACTTTATAAGGTAGATGGATTTGAATAAAGAGTTGGATACAGGGGAAGGTTTGATTTTCTAGCTTGAACAGTCATTCAACATCTTTCCCTTAGTGACGTAATTGACTGACAGATGTGAAACGTCATATTTCGTCCATTTTGCAGTGAATTAGCTCCCTTTCCCTGTAAATTATGTTTAATTCAGAAAATGTAAAATATCGCCATTTAAAGTACCCAGACAAACACATTTTGTCACAACATATAGATTATATCGTTAACTATTTATTTACAAAAATATGGGTATTTGTCATGGATAATAGGTTTGATATGTTTATCATGCTAAAAATTGCCTTTCCATATTTTGCTCTTGCATTCTGTTAATTTAGGTGAAAAATGACTACAAATGATCAGTGAAAAATGGCTAAAAATGGGCAAACTTTGATCTCAATTCTAGACAAAAAAAAACCAGACCCATACCACACCCTTCATAGCGATCAGCTTAACTTGGATGTAATTCTCCGTGTAAACTTGATCCTATTGTTTAGCCAATACACAATGATCAAAATGACGTGGATAAAATACTGAACAGCAAGAATGGTATGTTTCTTGTACTGTTGAGTATACTACATTTGTAAACTGCGTCATTCTGATCATTGTGTATTGGCTAAACAATAGGAACGGTTTTAAATGGAGAATTACATCCAAGTTTAGCTGATCGCTATGAAGGGTGTGCTATTTACTGGTAATTTTGAGCTACTTACCACTGGATTCTCCATTTTCTGGTAATGGTTTAAATTTAGCTTTAATTGTAATAAGAGCTGTGTAACTGTTCTTGAAATGAATTTCTCCAACCTGTAAATTTCAATTATTTGGTTAATGTCAAAACAAATGAAATGTAAAACTTTACCTAGAATGTTTTACAATACAAAAACCAATAAACATTATTGTCATTTAAGATATGAAAAAATAACTTGCAAACCATACAAATTTCAATATAAAAGTTAATTTGAGTGATGTTTGGCATTTATGTATGCTATTTCTTAGTTTCCAAATGTTAAAAAAATTTAGCAACAGTTTAGGAACTGAAATATATAGGGATGAATCAACATAAGGCCAATTTTGGATTAAGTATCTTCATGTACAACAAGGGTTAAATAATAAAAATTACGGGAAAAAAACCCCAAAAATACGAAAATTATGACTACAAGTATGGCAGAACATGTTGAGTTAAGTCTTGTTTTGTAGATTAATTAAAAAAATATATATATTATGACTGCAAGTTTCAGAAATTCTAGAGATTTTTGGGATGAAAGAAAAAAAATCATCAATCTTGATGCGTCAGTTATAGGATGGGAAATGTTTCATTGAAACTCCTAGTACATAGAATCTCTTACTTGCTTGGCATTTTAGACAAAACAATTTTGTCTAAAAAAAACTTTTGTAAAACAATAAACATGCCACCATAGGCCACTTATGAATATGGGAGATATTCTATGAAGTTTCAAGAAAAAATGAGTTCATGGGGAAGGGGAGATAATTTACAGCTACATGTATGTCATAAAATATGGAATATAGTGAAAGTGTAAAAAGTGTAAAACAATGCATATTTCTGCAGAATTGACATAGTTTCCTAAAATATACCAGTAATTTCACAGAACGTCTTCTACAATGTAAGCTCCAAAACAGGCAAAATGTTCATTCTTGTAGGCAAAATCATTCACATGTACACAGGTATGAAAAACTGTTTGTTATCATTTATAGTCAATGGGCCGGTTTGTTTTATCCTTACCCGGTCTAGGATGACCACATGATTAACCTAACCCAGTCCTATAGATTGATGTTTTAATGAAATTCATACCAGGTTACTAGATTTTTGATCAATAATAGAATGGAAAAAGCAGTCTAATTATTCTGACTTATAAAGTCTATTCAGAACACTACATTCTACTCATTGGTTGGTTCTTTACAGTTTTATATTTTTGTACCAGCATGGGAGTTTGCTTTCAATATTATATAAGAATATGTCTTTTTTTATCTCTACCAGTGTCGTTCATGTTTCAACTTGCTTTTTCAGATGTCATATTATATATCTGGAGTTAAAAGTCAATATTTCACAACTCACATAGCACTTATTTATTGCCTGCAAAGTTGATCTTATTTACATCAAAATGGTAAATGTCTACCCACCAAAGTACCAAACACATGATATACATGTAAAAGTTGAAAAATAATATGCTTGGCTACTGGGAATTTGGAAATTATTGCATGTCTTTATATTGCAATTCCTGAAACATGGGCAAAATGTAAGGTTTAAATAATGTGATACATTTGTGTATTCAGATTGTTTTTTGAGTGTACAGAAATCTAATGAAATATAAGTTTAATCATTGCGACCTAACACCAGTCACATTTTTTTTGCGATAATAAAAACATCAAATTAATTTCAGAATTCATAGTATATATATATTCACATCTATAAATATGCATGCATATAAACACAACAAATATTAAGATATATATATATATTTATATATATTACATTAGTTCCTTCCTCTTTCTTGCTTGCCTATTCCATGTTAGTTCACACAACATATCCTTCCACCGAAAAAACACACAAAATAAGACCACCTCTTTCAACAGAAACTGCCCTTCTGTGAATTGGGGTTTCTCAGCAAATTACTATATAGACCTAAAAGGCACCTCTGACATCTCTACATGGCAAAGTCATATTTAAGAAACAAATAAGTTAAATTGAAAATAAAATTTAATTATACATTTTGAGATAATGGTTGGGGGATGTTTTAATTGAAGGTCACTTTTAAAGTAATGGTAATTGTATTTCTAAACACTCAAAGTGGATTTTGATTCTTTGTAGCTTTAAATATAAACATACTGGAAATGAAAATGATATTTTAAACCATGTTTACATACAAATGCAATAGATTTATGTTAAACTAGAGAATGTGTCTATAAGACATGGATGCCCCGTCGAAAAATATATTGAAATAGATAACCTAAGTCATTCAGGAATAAAAAATTAGTTTTCAGTCACTGAATTGTGATGGAATTATCAAGAAGTACTGTAACAGATGATTATTCAATAAATATTCGTTTAGAAATAGACATTAACAAAAATTATCCAACTAAAGTCGCAAAAGCATAAAATATTGGTCAGGTTGTAAAATTATCCATGAATTATTGATATTCACTATGGTGATTCATTTGATTATACTCTTACTTGTTAATAAATGGGACCAATGCAAAAATTTAACAAAGTCATTCAAGCGGAAAATGTAGGTCAAAGTCAAAGAATTGTCCAAGAATTTGGTAGTTATCACTAAGATGGATCATTCCATGAAACATAATACTGTTATGTTATGTAGTTGTTTAAAAATGGACTTAAAACACAAAATTTAACAAAAGTCACTCAAGTGTAAAATTTATTTCAAAGAAACTTCATTGTCCTTGATTGGGATAGCACTCATCAAAGTGATTTATTTGATGCAGCACCATTGTAATAGCATGTTTAATTGTAGTGAAATAGACCTAAACGCAAAATTTAACAATAGTCACTCAAGCATAAAATATAGGTCAAAGCCACTTAATTCTTAGTGACTTGGGTAGTACTTGTCAAGGGGATGAATTGGATGAGACATCATTGTGGTATGATGTGAAGTTGATGAGAAATGGACCTGAACGCAAACTTTAACAAAAGTCAATCAAGCGTAAAATGTAGGTCAATGCCACTAATTTCATAGTGATTTTGGTAGTACTCATCAAGGTGATGAGATATCATTGTGGTATGATGTGAAGTTGTTGAGAAACGGACCTAAACGCAAAACTTAACAAAAGTCACTCAAGTGTAAAATATAGGTCAAAGCCACTCAATTGTCAATTATTTGGGTAGTACCCATCAAGGCAAATAATTTGATGAACCATTATTGTGGTATTATGTGTAGTTGTTGAGAAATGAACATTAAACGCAAAATTTAACAAAAGTCATTCAAGCATGGACCCCTAATTGTTAGTGAATCTGGTAGTACTTATTTAGGTGCATGTACTGATGTGGTATTATTAAAATATTACTAGAGGTTACCAAATTATGGACCTAAATGCAAAACTTAACATCGGGATGTACGGATGTACAGACGGACGGAAGGACATGTGTACGTACGGACAGACGGACAAGGGAAAATCTATATACCCCTTTCACTTGGTGGCCGGGCATAAAAATCATGGAATAAAATTGTTCATGCAAAACTTGCAAGCAAAAATGCTTATAAGCAAAAGCAAGCTAGCCCTTACATTTATGATTCATTACAGTTATATATTAACATGTACAGTTGCATAAAATAAAATGCAGTCTTGATCTGATATTTAATATCTTGATGCTTGGAAGAGAAGTTGAGGTGTGGAACTGATTGCACTACTGGCGATCAAAAGTTCCAATTTTAAAGAAAGTTTAATTAACCCTTAAAAATAGTCACATCTGTAAATGATACCTGCTTTACTTGATTGATTGATAGATTTTGTGTTGTGGAACACCACTTTCAGTAAAATATGGTAGAAACTGTTGATGTGGGTTTAGGGCAAAACAGAGACGTCAACTCTGTATAAAAGCTAGTTTTTGTACAAATGAGAATAAATGGTTAAAATCTAAACTCATACTACAGTACTGTCAAGAATAAGTATTCATTCATGCATCAGAAAGTGTGGTACAGACAGATATATGCATTTGAATGGTACGTAAAACAACTTTTTTAACCCTTGCAGCCTGTTTTAATTTCAGTTATTCAGATTTTCATGACTCATATTTTTGACATATAGATTCTTTTTGTTATGTTTCAATGAAGCTGTAAAAGTGATAAACATAAAAACTGAGTTATAAAGTACATAATATGAATTGTTGAAAGAGGTGAAAATGCAGCAACATTGTGAGAATACAAATAACAACAAATGCAAAATAATGATTATTTAAAAAAAAAACATGGACTACAATTCGTTTGGACTGTGAGATGCGAATTTTACCCTTTCACAAATTGATACGGATAGTGGATTGTTACTCTGAAAAGACAAAATGTTCATTAAACAGATACATATTGAAATAATTAGGTATTGTGTGGTACAACAATAAACACAAAACATGAACACTGCAGATCAATAGCTAGAACATATAAACATATATATACATTTGTCTTATGAGGCAAAACAAATGACAATGATCATATTTACATGTGTTTGCTAAAAAACATATACATATGCTTGTACCTTGAGTTTGAGTAAAATAACAATGAAGGACTATGCCGCAGCGTGTCAACCACTGAAATTTGAACACGTGTAATTTAAAGTGAATGTGGACATAATTAAGAGCTTGACACAGTAACTAGATGGACACAATAAGGAGCTTGACATAGTAAAAAATCCCATAGTTATCCGAAGAGAAATAAAGATTTTACATATTATGGAAAATTGTAATTTTTGTCCCTTGACACCTTAAAGCTCGAAAACTGTAAGAGCTACAAAAAATCCATAGTCATTTGCAATTTTGGCCCTGTTTGGCCCTTATAGCTTTGTAATTAAACAAGTTATAAAAAAAATCTAATAGTTAAGCACTATGTTAATTTTTCATAAGGAATTCCATTGAAAGCTAGAAAAATGTGAGCAAAGCTTACTAATATCATACCCTCCGTTCCGCCAAAAAAAAAGATCAAGTCAAAATTTTAATAAATGATGCACAAGGGTAATGCA
>MJUU01016189.1:39409-53978 GCA_002080025.1 Modiolus philippinarum | reverse complement strand
AAAATTAAAAGAGTGGAAAATTTTAGGCTTCCCCAGGTCTACCCCCTTAAATATCTAAATTATGGAACCATTCCAAGGCAGATAACTTTTGTCACAGAGCAAAATAATATATATAAACTCCTAGGCAACCAGTCAATACACTAACAATAAACACATTTCCTTTGACAAGGATACCAGATAGTGCATACAGTCCCAGAACACTAAAATGAAACAATAAACCAGGCTGTATGTATTTATGTTTTGTCTTTGGTGATTTTTTATCTTTGCTTGAACTTTTCTTTTTAGATGTACTTTTGTCTTTCTTTTTAGATGGGCTTGGATCATTCTTTTTGGGCATATCTGAAAGAGAGGCAGAAAAATAAAAGTAATTAATTCTTGGAATCTTTAATTTATATTAATAATTTCTTTTTGATGCAATTTCAATAAATGTAAAACAGCAGGATTTTATATAGAATCAGTGAGCGAATTTATGTAAATTCATAAAATGAAATTTAACCTCTAATGGATATTGAATTATTTTTAAAAAATCTGCATAAAAATCAGTGTGACTTCTGAGGAGTGAGCACTAGATTTAACTTTTATAAGGAATCAACTACCAATCTGACTAACAAAATAGAAACAATATATGCTTTGAGTTCCTTCATTTTTGGACCTATACAAATGCATCCAATTTACTGATTTACTCCAGTTATATTTTCTTGATCAAACTATCACACAATTCTGACATAAATTCACAAAGTTACATAAAAAGATAGACAAATACACAAATTGTTAAGTTCAGCTTTTAGAACATTGGATGTCCCTAACTGCATCAAATTGGAACTATTACATTATAAAAGGACATAACAATATACAATCCAATAATTTCAATAAAAAAAGGTAATCAACATCAATGATTACAAAGATAGCCTTTGACAGAAACCTCAACATTAATAACTACAAATAACTAAATACCGAAGTTACTGTAAATTACTGTGAAAGTTAGCCTTTGACAGAAACCTAATTTTGCCTGTATGTTGACATATCATCAGAGATGCATGCATTACAAGGTTAGATAATCCTATCACATATAGTGACTGATATCTGCAGTTGGATGTAAACTTGATTGTAAGTCAATATTCACAGGTAGTAGAAAGTGAGTGAAAGTGAGTACATCAAGTGGAAAATGTAGATCAAATGGACCTCACTTTGCCTGAAAGAAGTCCTTAGATCATCTAGATATGCATATGCAAGGATGTAGATTAAATGAAATCTTAACTCCCACCAAAACTTCAAAGAAAGTCAATCAAGTGGAAAATATATGTCAAAATGACCTTATTTTGCCTGCATGATGACTATTTATAAATGATCCATATATATATGCAAGGTTAGATAATATTATAGGAAATGAACTTAGAATTTAACTTGAATGTAAGTTGATCAATGACCAAGTAAAGTATATGTGTCGAGAACACCCTATACTTGATCCTACCCTAAAGTTACAAAATTATATACATAAATGTGAATAAGTTTGGGTTCAATCTGACACTGGATACTTGAGTATTTTTTGTATATTCGACCTTGTATAGGAGTTGATTTAAATAAAACAAGTACTCGTTGTCATAAAAGTTCATGAAAATAAAAATGTTGCTAATATTAATGACAAACTTCTAAAATATAGAAAATGTTAAAAAGTATTCTGTTTTCTTTAGTAAACAATGGGGATTTAATGGTGTTTGTGTTAAGAATAAAATTATTTTTTTTTATAACTGCAGAATGGGTACACTGTTAATTCCTATAGATATCTAGTCCCTATTTCATACAGCATTAAGATTTTTTAGTTTTATAGTCATTCAAGCAAAGATAAAACAATCTGCAATTTGTGTAGTGATTTATTATGTATGCTGACTTTAAGTTTGTGTAGTGATTTATTATGTATGCTGACTTTAAGTTTCTACAACAATCTCAACCCACAAAGTCACAGTACTGGCAGCACAAAATTTTTAAGTGGACCATCCAAAAATTATTGTAAACTAGTTTGGTCCCAACTGACACAGTGGTTTTAGAAGAGAAGACCTTTGAAAGTAAAATTAACAACATACAAATGACAGACAGATGAACGATAATGTATAATTTTGTTCAAAAGCTATTGGTTGAAAATGAGGAACAGCATGAACAGATGGCCTGAGTAATAATCCATTGCAAAAAACCTCATCAAAAGCAGGCTAAAAATATAAATAGATAAAATTTTTTAAATTCATCCCTTTTTGGGCCCATTTATTGCATGAACTGTACATGCCACATAAAATCTGTTGGTATACCTCAGAAAGGAAATTTTAGTAGGAACACACTGAAAGAAATCATATCAAAATCTGATAAATAATAAATATTTTACAGCCAAATATATGAAAACAATGAATTTTTCCCTTTTTGGCCCCTTTTCTAACTAGAAAAACTGTGAGCTAAGCCCACTAATAAATACCCCCCACAACCCCATTTGATTCCAGAAATTATAAAATCAATCAATAGGAGGCATACATCTACATTATGTCATGAACACTGTGCTAAAGTTTCATGAAAATATATTCAGTGGTTCAGGAGGAGTAGCAGATAAGAGATGGGTACCCCCTTGTAATGTAATGGCTAAGTCCATGTTTTGCTATGGGAAACCCAAAAAATCAATCAAATCATATTCTGAAATAAGAGGTGCACATCTACATTATGTCATAAAGACTGTGTTTAAGTTTCATCAAAATCTATTCAGTGGTTCAGGAGGAGTAGCGGATAAGAGATGGGTACCCTCAGGTGTAACGGACGGACGGACCGAAGGAAGGACGAATGGACAGACGGAAGGACAGACTGATGGACAACCCCATCACTATATATCCCCCACTTTTTGGGGGGGGGGGGGGGGGTATAAAAATGGGCAGGGCAAAAATAATCAAAACCATACCCAACCTTTCTTTTGCGCCAACATGCCCAGGAACACGTAGTTAAAATTTCATAAGGATTGGTCAACTAGAACTTAAGTTATTGACCAAAAACAAAAGTGTCTACAGACAATGACACTGGACAACGACGACAACAATGCCATACCATTATACGACCTCAAATTTTTTGCAGTCATATAAAAAGGGAAAAATGGCTCAGTCCCATCAAACAGGAAGTTGATATCATAAGGAAACTAAAATCCTTTACCACACATTAACCCTATATATAAAGTCAAATACCCAATTTAAAATAAATCAACCCATCAGTAGCTGAGAAATTTTCACTATGTTCAATAAAGGGACCTATCAAACAAGAAGTTGATTTCATAGGGTGATCGAAATTGTTCATGACACATTCCCTCTATATATAAAGTCATATACAAAATTTGAAATATATTGGCCAAGCAGTAGCTGAGAAAAGTGTGATGAACTTCAGACAGACGATTTGAAGGATGGAAGGACAACGATATTCCAATATACCACCCATTCACAAGTTGGGGCATAAAATATATACCAACCACTGGGAATGGGGATATAATATTTCTGATTTTATAACATATAACTCACCTTTAGGTTTAGGAATACATTTATTATCTTCTTCTATTAATCCTTCTTTACAATTACAATCATAACCACCATCTTTATTTATACATTGTTTATTTTCATCTTCACATATATCTTCCAGTAAACATTCATTTACATCTGAAATTATAAACAGGTGGTTAACATCTATAACACAGACTTATACACATCTTCACATATATCTTCCAGTAAACATTCACTTACATCTGAAATATATAAACAGGTTGTTAACATCTATAACAGAGACTTATACACATATGGCACCCAAGGATTTACATTTTGTATAACACAGACTTATACACATATGGCACCCAAGTATTTACACTTTGTATGTCAGAGACTAATACACATATGGCACCCAAGGATTTACGTTTTGTATAACAGAGACTTATACACATATGGCACCCAAGGATTTACATTTTGTATAACAAGAGACTTATATACATATGGTACCCAAGGATTTACACTTTGTATGTCAGAGAGTTATACACATATGGCACCCAAGGATTTACGTTTTGTATAACAGAGACTTATACACATATGGCACCCAAGGATTTACATTTTGTATAACAAGAGACTTATATACATATGGTACCCAAGGATTTACACTTTGTATGTCAGAGACTTATACACATATGGCACCCAAGGTTTTACGTTTTGTATAACAGAGACTTATACACATATGGTACCCAAGGATTTACATTTTGTATAACAGAGACTTATACACATATGGCACCAAAGGATTTACGTGTTGTATAACAGAGACTTATACACATATGGCACCCAAGGATTTACGTTTTGTATAACAGAGACTTATATACATATGGCACCCAAGGATTTACACTTTGTATAACAGAGACTTATACACATATGGCACCCAAGGATTTACGTTTTGTATAACAGAGACTTATACACATATAGCACCCAAGGATTTACGTTTTGTATAACAGAGACTTATACACATATGGCACCCAAGGATTTACGTTTTGAATAACAGAGACTTATACACATATGGCACCCAAGGATTTACATTTTGTATAACAAGAGACTTATATACATATGGCACCCAAGGATTTACACTTTGTATGTCAGAGACTTATACACATATGGCACCCATGGATTTATGTTTTGTATAACAGAGACTTATACACATATGGCACCCAAGGATTTACATTTTGTATAACAGAGACTTATACACATATGGCACCCAAGGATTTATGTTTTATATAACAGAGACTTATACACATATGGCACCCAAGGATTTACATTTTGTATAACAGAGAGTTATACACATATGGCACCCAAGGATTTACGTTCTGTATAACAGAGACTTATACACATATAGCACCCAAGGATTTACATTTTGTATAACAGAGACTTATACACATATGGCACCCAATGATTTACACTTTGAAAATTGGTTAGTATACTGGCCTGCAGATAGGGTTCCAAGAAAGACATATCGTCAAACATCCTATTTTCGACCCACTTAAGTATTCGACCTAAACGTGCTATTTCAACTAAACTTATGACGTCACAATCGACGCTTGGTAGGTTGAAAACCGGACAGACGAGGATACTTAATATCCGGCAGCATACTGCCCTGCAGCTAGGGCCTTAGGTAAGACATTGGTTAGCATTCTAACATATTTCAGCTCAGCCACAAGGATGGGCAATCTGAAATTTGGCTAGCATACTACTCTGCAGATCAGGCCCCAGGATTGACACTTTAAAATTGGGCAGTACTGTAAAAAGCCATGTATTATACGCATTTGTGTATAATCTGCAGGCCCATTTTTTTACCTTAAAATCCAGGGAAAAAACTTCTAGTACGCTGGGACCTTAACCAACAAAGTCTACGTGGAGGGATCGTAGTTATTTTGTACATGTAAATTGGTATTTTCATAGTTTATCAACTGCACGAGTCTTTATTTACTATATCTGAAGCCTTTTCTAAAAGTATTTAATGATAAAAAGGCTAAAACCCGACAAAACTTTAAAACTAAAAATAACATTGTTACATCAATCAGGAAGTTTAAGTACGATGGAAAAATCGGAACGGGTTCAGTGCCGACCAACATATCTGTGTTTAATTTACATTTAATTTGATGTTTCTAAGTCTTTCATTCCCTATTAACTGTTTTGGAATGTAATAATAAGCCACTAAATTAATTCCTATAATTTTGCATCTTTTGCACATTAAATGTCAGAGGCAATATGATATAAATAGCTCTTGTCACAAAATCAACACTTTACCGATCACATGGTTTGTTGACAGTAATGGCGGCTAATAGAAATATTCGTGTTCTGACATCAAAATCACATTTTTTTGAGGAAAAACCCATTTTTTTGTAACTGTAAGACACTTTGCAATTCAAACCAACATATTTAATTAGATCCACATTGTTAAGAACAGTCTGTTTGGTTTGAACAGGGATTAACAATCAATCATCAGGGAACTTGGCCAAATCCTCAAGTCATATAGGGTTGTATAATACATACTCCCAAACCCTAAATCCTTCTTAGGGTAAAAATGTGTGGATAATACATGCCTTTTTACAGTATATGGCCCTTTCAGATCAGACATTACCAATGTTTCAGGCAATTTCACAATATTATGATTAGTAAAGATATCGTGAAAATGTCACATATAAAAGTAACCATAGTATAATAATGAAGGATAATTTCATTTTAAGTCTCTTTATCTTAATACATTTCTCTCATACAGTGTCCAACCAACACTTGGATATAATCAGCCTGTTAGGGAAAACTCTGTTCTAATGT
Source organism: Modiolus philippinarum (assembly GCA_002080025.1). Lineage (NCBI taxonomy): Eukaryota > Metazoa > Mollusca > Bivalvia > Mytilida > Modiolidae > Modiolus > Modiolus philippinarum. The sequence goes on along the minus strand of MJUU01016189.1, from coordinate 47,643 downwards.
GTGACTACCATATTAAATGTTACAATTTGTAAACAAAGGAGGAGTTTTCTTACTCTTTACTTAGTCTGTAATACTTGGGCTTTATTTCTGGCATCTTTTCTGTCTTAATGGTTTTACATAAATCTGATGGCATTTATTCCAGTTCTATAACCTTTTCATTCCAGTTCTATAACCTTTTCAATGTGGTTTTGTTTTCCATAATTTTCACTTGCATCGATTCTATATCTTTTTCAATGCTGCTTTGGTTTTTCATAGTTTTTACCTTTACAAGGTTTGTCACTAATGTTTTGTTTTTTCTCTGTCAGACTTTTGTAATCCTCTGGGCTCTGGTTATATCAATTAAGACATGTAAAACATTGCATATTTTTTTTCCATGAACTCCCTGTTTTTTTATATTTTTATTCTGTAGAGCTTTATGAGCATTCTGGCAGAATTTCATTAAATCCTAATTATTTTGACACATTCATTCATGGTAAAACATTAGTAACAGAGGAGTTAAGTTTCAAACTAAATTTTTAATCACCTGTATGCTATGAACCTACAGAAAATCACTCTTGCTGAATTTCTATTTATTTTCAGATTGAGTAGGAAACCTCCTTAAGCACAACTGATTGTGTACATTTTGTTCCAAATTTAGTAGTCTAGATAATTACCTATGCATGTCTCTCCTTCTTTTGTATAACCTTCTGCACACTTATCACACTTATCTACACCATATGCTGTGCAACCATCACATACTTTATGACATGCTGAAAAAATAGATGAAACTAAAGCTGTTGCAGCCAGTTATAACCCCAATAACTCAACCCTGAATCAATATTACAAGTGTAAATTTAAGTGTGTGTGTGGACAAAATACAGTTGTGGACACAATACAAGTAGTGACATAATGATATACCTCCACTTTTTTTTCCAGAAAATATTCAAAGACGAATTATCTCCCCTCCAAAATTTTGGACAGCAACCATAGTGCTTTTTGCACATACTACAACCGTGTAACATTTCACCAAAATTCAAGTACACCTTTAAGAGGACATGTGCTAACAAGCTTTGTCCATAATTTTTTTCAGAAATTATCAAAGATGAATTATCTCCCCTTAAAAATTTCAATCAGCAACCATATTACGTCATGCACATCTTCAGGTGGTGTACTACCATTGTGTAACATTTATCAAAATTCAAGCAGCCGTTTAGAAGAACATGTGCTGACAGAGTTCATCCCCCTTTTTTGCTAGAAAATATTCAAAGATGATTTATCTCCCCTTTAAAATATCTCATAGCAACTATATAAAAATATTCCACAGCAACTATATTACTTCATGCACATCTTCAGATGGTGTACTACAACTGTGTCACATTTCATCAAAATCCAAGCCGCCTTTTAGGAAAACATGCGCTGACAAGGTTCCCCCCTTTTTCTAGAAAATATTCAAAGACATATTATCTCCCCTTTTACAATTTCTGACAGCAGCCATATTTACTCATGCACATCTACAACTGTGTAACATTTTATTGAAATCCAAGCAGCCATTTAGAAGAACATGTGCTGACAAGATTCTCCCCCCCCCCTTTTTTAGAAAATATTAAAGACAAATTATCTCCCCTTTTACAATTTCCATCAGCAGCCATATTACCTTATACACATCTTCAGATCGTGTACTACACTTGTGTAACATTTCATCAAAATCCAAGCAGCCGTTTAGGAGAACATGCGCTGACAAGGTACATGGATGGACAGACAGACGGAAAGACTGACGGAGAGACGGACAGGGTGATTCCTATATACCCCAAACCTTTATATGGACCATAAAATATTGAACTTTATAGAAAATGTCTGCTCCTTCAACATTCCTTCCAAAGGTCTTCACCAACCCAGTAGTCCAGTACTTCAGTGCTGGCCAAAAAAACATTTAATTTTGATACGTACAATATCTAAATTTAGTAAATTTTGTTTAAAACTAAGGACTATGTACCACACAAAGCTCTCTCCTTACCTGATTCTGACTTTCATTTTAGATCCTTTTGATTACTTGTTCTCTATCAGCTTTTAAACATCTTTCGATTTCTTGATTTCAAATGTTTTGATTTTACCTGCACTGAAGAGACATAAGTTGTCGAAATGGCCATATGCATAAAGTGAATTTACAGTATTTTGTTATTATACCCCCGCTTTGTAAAAGCACCGGGTATATAGTGATGGCGGTGTCTGTCTGTCCGTCTGTTTGTCTGTCACACATTTTTGGTCACAGTTTTCTCAGCTTGTATATGTTGGAATGATTTCATATTTGGTCAGAATCTTAATTATGATGAGTTGTAACGTTTAAGCTATTTTTGGGTCTGCAGTGTTGCTACTTCCTGTTTGCCAATTTGTTGAGTTCTACTATAACACACTATGGTTGAGAAATTTTTGTCACAGTTTTCTCAGCTTGAATATGTTGGAATGATTTCATATTTGGTCAGAATCTTGATTATGATGAGTTGTAAAGTGTAAGCTATTTTCAGGTCTGCCCTGTTGCTACTTCCTGTTTACTGATATGTTGCAGTTTTACTATAACACACTATAAATGAGAAATTTTTGTCACAGTTTTCTCAGCTTGTATATGCTGGAATGATTTCATATTTGGTCAGAATCTTGATTATGATGAGTTGTAAAGTGTAAGCTGTTTCGGGTCTACTGTGTTGTTACTTCCTGTTTGCCGATATGTTGAAGTTTACTATACACTGTGGATGAGAAATTTTCATCGCAGTTTACCTGAATTGTATTTATGGGAATGATTTCAAATTTGGTCTGGAGCTTTATAATTATGAGTTTTAATGTATTAGTTATTTTGAGGTCTGCCTTATTACCACTTCCTGTTTGCTGATATGTTGAAGTTTTACTATAACCCTTTGTTACAGTTTATTTGGCTTCTGTAAGTGGTAATGATTTCAGATGTGGACTGGAGCTTTATAATAATGTGTCAGTCATTTACAGGTCTGTTGTGCTTGCACTTCCTGATTGCGGATTCTTGATGTTTTACTATAACTTACTAGGAGCACACTTTTCTCAGCTTGCATAGGTTGGATTGGTTTCATATTTCGTCTGAAGCTTGATTTTGATGAGTTGTAATGTGTAAGCTGTTTTCATGTCTGCTGTATTACCACTTCCTGTTTCCTTGGCTTGTATGAGTGAGGATGATTTCAAATTTGGTCTGGACAACTGTTTAAAGAATTGTATTACACTTTGGAAGTGGGGGTATTCATTTGTGGCCCAGTGGACCACAGAACTTCTTGTTTATAAGACTACATGTACTTACTGGCACAATTATAGGATCCGTCAGAGTTAGAACAATACTGTCCATGTTCACAGGTGGCAGCACCTGTCTCACACTCGTTGATATCTAAAAAATTACCAGTAAACAATGTAAAAAATGTTTGATTATCTAATAGTTGTTATGACTGGAAATTAAGAGCCTTCAGAATGGTCAAATATGACCTATCACGTTTGTAACTTGTGATAAATATTCTGTGAAGGCATAAATATAAAGTGTTTCTTTGTAAACTTATTAATTCTAGACAGCCAGAAATCTTTTGAAATATATAATTATAGAGCAATGTAAACAGCAAGTGGCACAGGATACCTTGTGCACATATTGTTCATTATAGAGCAATGTAAACAATAATTGGCACAGGATATCTTGCGCACATATGTTGTTCATTTCATTGACAGCAAACAATGTTTAATTTTTACAAGGTCGGCCAGATAAATTATAACTTTGGTATTCAGAGTGGCCAGTATTGAAGGGAAACTTAATTTTTAGGTAAAAATCTCGATAACACCAAACGTTTCCATAAGGCCAACCTTAAAAAATTGTTTGTTTGCAGTTTATCGACCTACTCATAAAAAAAAAACCTACCTACTCAGAAAATTTTATTGACATTTCCCAGACAAATTTTTATTCTCTTTTTAGCACTTTTTCTTTAAAATTTACCCCTTTTTGACATCTTTTGAGAAAAAAAATTACCTATCTATGTATAGCTACCTACTCGCATCCAAAATTGATAGTCGATAAACAGCAAACAAACATTTTATTGAGGACGGCCTGGAGATCCATTTTTTCAGGGAGATCAATTTTTAGGAGTTCCACTGTACATTAAATGTGATTCTCTAATGACATGTCAAGTTTAAACTGGTTTTAACCCGCAGGCCTAGACAATACCGTTTGTCTGATTGTCCGGGACAAGTGGAAACGTCTGTTTGACAAGTGAAATTCAGAAGTTACTTGTCCTTTGGGACAATTTAAAATAATTGTCAAACTAGGATTTAAAATCTCTATAACAATGCGTAATGAAGAAAATTCATTTAGATTACTCTAAAAACAAAATTTTTATCATGAACTATTGAACAAAGAACGAAAATGTTCACCGATTTCAACGTTAACATTTACATTTTCACTTGTGTCTGTCATTTTGATAATACCAATCATTAGACGAAACAAAATAAAAATACAAATTCTTAAGCGAAAAGAAATTTGAAAAAAAATGTACTCCTATATATTATTGATATCAATGGAACATTTTGATTTTACTTGTCACATCGTCCTTATCTTTACATCCCTCCTCCTCTGTCTGATCCCAGCTAGCAGCCACTCTTACATTCATCACCCCCTCCCCCCTACCTTTACATCCCTCCTCTTCTGTCTGATCCCACCCACTCTTACATTCATCACATCCCCTTTACCTTTACATCCCTCCTCCTCTGTCTGATCCCAGCCACAATTACATTCATCACATCGCCCCTTACCTTAAAATCCCTCCTTTCTGTCTGATTCCGCATCACACCCCTGCTTACCTTTACATCCATCCTCTTCTGTCTGATCCCAACCACTCTTACATTCATCACATCCCCCCATTTACCTTTACATCCCTCCTCTTTTGTCTGATCACAGCCACTCTTACATTCATCACATCCCCCTTACCTTTACATCACTCCTTTCTGTCTGATCCCAGCCACTCTTACATTCATCACGCCCCTTACCTTCACATCCCTCCTTTCTGTCTGATCCAATCCACTCTTACATTCATCACATCCCCCCTTACCGTAACATCCCTCCTCTTCTGTCTAATCCCAGCCACTCTTACATTCATCACACCCCCTAACCTTTACATCCCTCCTCTTCTGTCTGATCCCACCCACTCTTACATTCATCACATCCCACTTAACTTAACATCCCTCCTCTTCTGTCTGATCCAACCCACTCTTACATTCATCACATCCCCCCTTAACTTAACATCCCTCCTCTTCTGTCTGATCCCACCCACTCTTACATTCATCACACCCCCTAACCTTTACATCCTTCTTTTCTGTCTGATCCCACCACCTCTTACATTTATCACATCCCCCCTTACCTTTACATCCCTCCTTTCTGTCTGATCCAACCCACTCTTACATTCATCACACCCCCTCTTACCTTTACATCCCTCCTTTCTGTCTGATCCCACCCACTCTTACATTCATCACATCCCCTTTACCTTTACATCCCTCCTCTTCTGTGTGATCCCACCCACTCTTACATTTATCTCATCCCCCATTACACTTACATCCCTCCTTTCTGTCTGATCCCAGCCACTCTTACATTCATCACTTTCCCCTTACCTTTACATCCCCCCTCTTCTGTGTGATCCCACCCACTCTTACATTTATCTCATCCCTTTTACCTTTACATCCCTCCTTTCTGTCTGATCCCACCAACTCTTATATTCATCACATCCCCCTTACCTTTACATTCCTCCTTTCTGTCTGATCCCACCAACTCTTACATTCATCACATCCCCTTACCTTTACACCCCCCTTTCTGTCTGATCCCACCTACTCTTACATTCATCACACCCCCTTACCTTTACATCCCTCCTTTCTGTCTGATCCCATCCATTCTAAAATTCATCACATTCCCCCTTACCTTATCATGCACTCCTTTCTGTCTGATCCCAGCCACTCTTACATTCATCACATCCCCCTTACCTTCACATCCCTCCTCTTCTGTCTGATCCCAGACACTCTTACATTCATCACATCCCCTTACCTTTACATCCCTCCTCTTTGTGTGATCCCTCCCACTCTTACATTCATCACTCCCCCTTTACCTTTACATCCCTCCTCTTCTGTCTGATCCCACCCACTTTTACATTCATCACACCCCCCCCTTACCTTTACATCCCTCTTCTTCTGTCTGATCCAAGCCACTCTTACATTCATGAGCCCAAACCTTTACATCCCCCTTTCTGTCTGATCCCACCCACTCTTAAATTCATCACATCCCCCTTACCTTTACATCCCTCCTCTTCTGTCTAATCCCACGCAATCTTATATTCATCACATCCTCCTAACCTTTACATCCCTCCTCCTCTGTCTGATCCCACCAACTCTTCCATTCATCACATCCCCCTACCTTTACATCCCTCCTTTTTGTCTGATCCCATCCATTCTAAAATTCATCACATTCCCCCTTACCTTATCATGCACTCCTTTCTGTCTGATCCCAGCCACTCTTACATTCATCATTCATCACATCCCCCTTACCTTCACATCCCTCCTCTTCTGTCTGATCCCAGCCACTCTTACATTCATCACATCCCCTTACCTTTACATCCCTCCTCTTTGTGTGATCCCACCCACTCTTACATTCATCACTCCCCCTTTACCTTTACATCCCTCCTCTTCTGTGTGATCCCACCCACTCTTACATTCGTCATCCCCCTTACCTTTACATCCCTCCTCTTCTGTCTGATCCCACCCACTTTTACATTCATCACAACCCCCTTACCTTTACATCCCTCTTCTTCTGTCTGATCCAAGCCACTCTTACATTCATGACCCCAAACCTTTACATCCCCCTTTCTGTCTGATCCCACCCACTCTTAAATTCATCACATCCCCCTTACCTTTACATCCCTCCTCTTCTGTCTAATCCCACGCAATCTTACATTCATCACATCCTCCTAACCTTTACATCCCTCCTCCTCTGTCTGATCCCAGCCACTCTTACATTCATCACATCCCCCTCCCTTTACATCCCTCCTCTTCTCTCTGATCCCAGCCACTCCTACATTAATCACACCCCTTACCTTTACATCCCAACTCTTCTGTCTGATCCCAGCCACTCTAACATTCATCACACTCCCCCTTGCCTTTACATCCCTCCTCTTCTGTCTGATCCACGCCAGTCTTACATTCATCACATCCCCCTTACCTTTACATCCCTCCCCTTCTGTCTGATCCCACCTTCTCTTACATTCATTTCATCCCCAAAACCTTTACATCCCTACTCTTCTGTCTGATCCCAGCCACTCTTACACTCATCACATCCCCCCTTACCTTAACATCCCTACTCTTCTGTCTGATCCCAACCACTCTTACATTCATCACATCCTACTTACCTTTACATCCCTCCTCTTCTGTCTGATCCCAACCACTCTTACATTCATCACACCCCCTTACCTTTACATCCCTCCCCTTCTGTCTGATCCCAGCCACTCTTACATTCATCACATCCCCCTTACCTTTACACCCCTTCTCTTCTGTCTGATCCCAACCACTCTTACATTCATCACATCCCCCTTACCTTTACATCCCTCCACTTCTGTCTGATCCCAGCCACTCTTACATTCATCACATCCCCCTTACCTTTACATCCTTTTTCTGTCTGATCCCAGCCACTCTTACATTCATCACATCCTCCCTTACCTTTACATCCATCCTTTTCTGTCTGATCCCAACCACTCTTACAATCATCACATCCCCCCTTACCTTTACACCCCTCCTCTTCTGTCTGACCCCACCCACTCTTACATTTATCACATCCCCCCTTACCTTTACATCCCTTCCCTTCTGTCTGATCCCAACCACTCTTACATTCATCACATCCCCCTACCTTTACATCCCTCCCCTTCTGTCTGATCCCAACCACTCTTACATTCATCACATCCCCCTTACCTTTACATCCCTTCCCTTCTGTCTGATCCCAACCACTCTTGCATTCATCACACCCCCTTACCTTTACATCCCTTCTCTTCTGTCTGATCCCAGCCACTCTTACATTCATCGCATCCTTTAGGTCCTCCTTCCCAACATGTATTTTTACATGATATGTGACATGCTGAAATGTAAACACATGATTGATATAAAAGTGGTTCATTATGAACAATTTTTTATTTAAAACAGAGACAGATTGTGCTTCAACATATTTCTTGAACAAT
>MJUU01016189.1:3584-19065 GCA_002080025.1 Modiolus philippinarum | reverse complement strand
ACCAAGTTTGATAATCCTAAGTGCTATGGTTCAAAGGTTCTGCTAAAGACACGGTTTACTATCATAAAGGTCAAAGGTCAAAGTCAAGGTCACAGTGACTTAATTTGGTACGCAACACATCGTCTTCCCATGATGCATCCACACACCAAGTTTGATAATCCTAGGTGCTATGGTACAAAAGTTCTGCTCGAGACACGAAATGCACATGGTTTTAATATCATAAAGGTCAAAGTCAAGGTCACAGTGACATAAATTTGGAACGCGACACATCATCTTCCCATGATGCATCCACACACCAAGTTTGATAATCCTAGGTGCTATGGTACAAAAGTTCTGCTCTGGACACGAAATGCACATGGTTTTACTATCATAAAGGTCAAAGGTCAAAGTCAAGGTCATAGTGACCTAAATTTGGTACGCGACACATCGTCTTCCCATGATGCATCCACACACCATGTTTGATAATCCTAGGTGCTACATTACAAAAGTTCTGCTCCAGACACGAAAGGGGATGGACGGACAGACAGACATGGCGATTCCTATATACCCCAAACTTCGTTTGCAGGGGGTATAATAATGCCATTTCTAGCACATTTTTATATTTTTGTATCTGAATTTTTATCATGAAGATCATTTTTGGGAGGAAAACATAAAAGTACTAATTTATTTAGGGGAAATAATTATTTCATATTTATGATCTCCCTTGTTATTTTTTTTTCATTTTTCCATTTTTACATAAAAATAATGAAAATGAATAACCATTATATTTTAAAATATTCCAAAGATCCCCCAAAATTATTGGAAATTAGAAACTATACTTTAAAACTAACAATTTAGCATTTTCAACCTTTTGTTTGCAGTTCTTGAAAAATAAATTGCCCAATGTAATAAACTATTTATATAACTTCAAATACCTCAAGCTGTATTCACACACTAAGCATAAAGGCAGAAGATTCCCTGTGGTAAGAATCATCTATTCATATTGTTAAACCAATTTTATAGTTTGACTGTATACTTGAATTGTAAAACTGTAAGATTTGTTCAGCAAATGTTTAACCAATTTGGAAAATTGCCTTCATCTGTTTCAGAAACAGATGGTAGCAATTTTTAAAATTGATTAAGGAATAGGAATTGAAATATAACCAAGGTGATGATATATCGACTATAATTTGTAAGATTTTTATTAAAGCAAAAAATTACTAATAGTTTATAAATACTAGGCAAACATGCCTTATTTTCTGATTTAAAACATGTGGTATTCTGAAACATAATTGAATACATGTATGTAGAACAGAATTTAATAGTTTTCTTAATCATTATTTGGTCATGGATATCAAGATGTTGATTTGGAATACTTCATATGATCATTTGTCTCATTTATTCTGCTTTAGTCTATTGATAATAAAGGGCTACAGGGAGCACAGCATGATAAGACCACAGCATGTCAACCACTGAAATTTGAACAGGTGTAATTTAAAGTGAATGTGGACACAGTAACGAGTTTGACACAGTTACTAGATAAACACAATAAGGAGCTTGACACAGTACTAAGCTAAACACAAAATTGGGAAAATAAAAATCATCCTTTTTGATCCTTTATAACATTGTACACCGAAATTGTATGAGCTACGCAAATATGTAAGTATATATTATAATTACACAACTGCATATAGAAATTGTATGTATCATTTACACATGATTTTGGTATCTTTTGCAGTTAACATGCATATACAGGGTATTATATTAGTCAATACAGAAGTTATTTCATTCCTGCAGATTGCAATTTCAACAACTTATAGATGTCTCTTCAGATCAAATTAGTGGATATAATTATAACTAATACATACACTTTGTATTACATGTATTATAAAGACTCAACACCATGTAGAAATTGTAGGCATTGTCAATCATGATTCTGATAATGTATGTAAAGGACAATGTGCCACAAGGGGCTGATTTGGCCCTAAATTTCGGTGTTTTTTTAAGATGCACCTGAAAATTTTCTTTTATGTTCATTCAAAAGTTCCTATCTATCTTTAAGAATAAAATACAAAAAATAGAACCCATTCTGACATCATGTTTAAGCTACTTCTGAACATTTTCATAGAAATACAAGGAATTTTGCATATTTTCGAATGGATTTCCTAATAAGAACTATAGAGTGCATTCTAGAACCAACAAGAACTGTCGCCGAAAGGCAACTAAATATATCCCCCCACTCTTTGAACCTTGAATCAATATGGTACTAGTAAGTGCAAATTTAAGTTGGTGGACACAATACAGGTGTGGACACAGTACAAGTGTGGACACAATACAAGTATGGACACAATTATACAATCTTCATTCAAGAAAAAACTTTTCACAAGGGTTTCAATGTAATACTCTGTTGAAATCAGACAAATATAAAATTCACTTTTTATTTAGTTTATTTAACAATGTTTAATATTTTACACAAAAACCATAAGCATTAGAGAAATTTCATTACAATACTTTGAAAACAATTTTTCAACAGGATTAGAATGAAAAAAGTGTGTCTCTCCAGCAGTTTGATTTCACAATATCTACACTTTAAATTATTTCTTTGAAAAAAAAAAGATCATTGCAGAAGGAATCAACAAAAGTCAAAGTCAATTTATCTCCCCTTCATGTTTGGAAAAATAAAAACATTCCTTCATGCACTTCTCCATGTAGTGTCCTTCCTTTGTCTAAGGTTTCATTAAAATCCTTGAAAAGAGTTGCACTTACGAGGTTTATACCCATACATAGGGAATCAACGAAAAGTCAAAGTCAAATGATCTCCCCTTCATTGTTTCCGACAATTATTATATTCCTTCATGCACATCTCCATACAGTGTCCTTCCTTTGTGTAAAGTTTCATCAAAATCCTTCCAGTGGTTTAAGAGGAGTTGTGCTTACTAGGTACCCCATACATAGGGTATCAACGAAAAGTTAAAGTCAAATTATCTCCCCTTCCTGGTTTCCGACAATAATTATATTTCTTCATACACATCTCCATATAGTGTCTTTCCTTTGTGTAAAGTTTCATAAAAATCCTTCTAGTGGTTTAAGAGGAGTTGCGCTTACGAGAAGTGTGGATAGACGGACAGACAGACAGGGTGATTCCTATATACCCCCCCAAAAAAAACTTTGTTTGCGGGGGGTATAATTAGATAATTTACCAGCTTGTTGGTACAGATATATTGGACTTCCCACATAAATATTTTTGTGGTTCTTGCATGCACTCTATGTTTCCTCTTAAGAAAAATAGTAATGGTGCATTACATGATACCCCGCCACGTTTCACAAAATATCTTAGTCTCAAGGGGCATAACTCCAGAACCCCTTGGACCTCTGAACCCATAATAGAACTTGTTCTGAGTTTTGTGGTAAACAACTTGCATACCAAGTTTGAAGACCTTGTATATTTCATGTACAAGTTATCAGTTGGAAACCCTAAAATTCACAAAATTTTTAAGTTTCAAGGGGCATAACTCCAGAACCCCTTGAACCTCTGTACCCAAAATCGCACTTGACCTGAGTTTTGTAGTAAACAATTTGCATACCAAGTTTGAAGACCTTGTGTTATTTCATTCACAAGTTATCAGTCGGAAACCCTAAAAATTGCAAAATTTCTAAGTTTCAAGGGGCATAACTCAAGAACCCCTTGGACCTCTGAACTCAAAATTGAACTTGACCTGAGTTTTGTGGTAAACAACTTACATACCAAGTTTGAAGACTTTGTGTTATTTTGTTCACAAGTTATCAGTCGGAAACCCTAAAATTCGCAAAATTTTTAAGTTTCAAGGGGCATAACTCCAGAACCACTTTGACCTCTGAACCCAAAATCGAACTTGACCTGAGTTTTGTGGTAAACAACTTGCATACCAAGTTTGAAGACTTTGTGTCATTTCGTTCACAAGTAATCAGTCGGAAACCTTCGGGGGAATGGATGGGCGGACACACGGACGGATGGACACATGACTGAGGGTATCACATAATACCTTGCCACTATGTGTGGCGGTGTATAAAAAGTAGTCAAAATTGGTCAAATTAGTTATTTTTTGACAACATGTGCAATTTGTCCCATTTTCTACACTGAAAAACCCTGTAATTGGAGATCAATACTTGAGTAATCTTCCTGTTAGCTGTTAACCCATATCCATAGAACATTTCAACAAAAAATATTGTGAATTTAGGCCATGCAAAGTTCATAAATTGGTTCTCAGGCCAATGATGGGGGAGGTGATTTTTTTTTATATCTTTTTATTTGCCAAAAAATGATGAGGCAGCTTTTTACATTGTAAAAACCACCAAAAATGTAGTAATAGAGATGATTATTTTATTTTAACTTATTGAAATGGCAAACCAGAGGCTCCCAGGAGCCTGTATCCCTCACCTGGCTTTCAGTTTCCACAATCAAGGTAACATTGTAAGTTATACAGTTGTTCTACAGTCTCTCAAACTTTCGTTGCTTGAACACCATCAATATCTTGAACTGTATTTAAAGTCTGATCATGTTTTACTATATTTCTTTGTTGGCCTTTTTTGACAAAAAACGTTCTTGCTAAGGACAACTTTCAACACAAGTTTTGAAGTCCACACGTCATTTTGTAAATGGCAGTCAACGAACAACTTTCAACACCAGTTTTGAAGTTGCAACATCAATATTTATTTGGAAACCAAATTTCATTGAAATCGGACAACATTGAATTTTCCTGCCCTTTTTGGCAGCCATTTGAAAATGGCATTCAAAATACAATTTTCAACACCAATTTTGAAGTTGCAACATCAATATCGATTTGGAAACAAAATTTCATTGAAATCGGACAATATTGAATTTTCCCGCCTTTTTTGACAACCATTTTGAAAATGGCGGTCAATGAACAATTTTTAACATCAGTTTTGAAGCTGCTACATCATTACTTATTTGGAAACTAAATTTCATTGGAATTGGACAATGTTGAATTTTCCTGCCTTTTTTGGCGGCCATTTTGAAAATGGTGGTCAACGAACAATTTCTAACATCAGTTTTGAAGTTGTGACATCAATATCTATTTGGAAACCAAATTTCATTGAAATCGGACAATGTTGAATTTTCCCGCCTTTCTTGACAGCCATTTTTAAAATGTCGGTCAACGAACAATTTTCAACGCCAGTTTTGAAGTCTCCACAGCATGGCAATCATTTTATCAATTTACACTTAACCTTCATCCACTGAAGTTTTGGAAATAAAAGACAAAAAATCTGAAAATTTTGAAAATTCTCTGAAAAAAGGGCAATAACTCCTACAAGGGTTTTGGATTTTCTTCAAAATTTCAGGGTGGGTAGATCTTGACATGCTGAACATTTTTGCAATTTAAAGTTGACTTCTATCTCTTATAGTTTTTCTTATAAAAAATTAATAAAATTAAAATTTCGAAAATTTTATGGAAAAAGGGCAATAACTCCAAGACGGAATTTCAAATTTTCTTCAAAATTGCAGGGCAGGTAGATCTTGCCATGCTGATCATTTTTACACCTGTCAGATTTTTGATATCTGTAACGATTTTCGAGTTATTTGCAAAAAACAGCAATTTACCCCTTTGTTCTTTTTTCAGTAACAGCAGCCATCTTGTTTGATCTACGGACAAATTGAACACAATTTTTAAACTGCATACCCTGGTGATGCTTCAGGCCAAGATTGGTTACATTCCATCCAGCAGGAGAAGATTTTTGAAATTGTTGACGGACGGACGACTGACGCAAAGTCATGGCAAAAGCTCACTTGGCCTTTTAGGCCAGGTGAGCTAAAAAACGGTCAATGAGGGGCTTTTCAAGCCTCCAACTAGATGACGGAGGGCCTGAGAACCAATAAATTATTTTTTCATGGCCTTAATCAATCTTATTTTTTGAGGCCAAATAAGGCCCTTACTACAGCTACTTCTTTATTGACACTTCAGGTGATGTAATTATAAATAGTACATCAATATACAACTACATATATAATCAAGGCCATTCATAGATAATGTAAACACTTGATTCTGATAATGTATGGAAATTTATATGACAACATAACACTAAGTAATCCAACTATAACTAATATTTACTCTTTATATCATCAATAACCCAAATAGAAATCTTTATTTTCTTGAAAAAATGGATTAAACCAAAATTTCTCTACTAATTTACTTTTTATATTATCTATGCATAACTACATGTAAAAATCTATGCTTTTATATAACCGTAAAATTTTGAGGTGATATATTGGTATGATACAGGTAACGACATTGTTATAGATATTTCCATTTCTGTGTAATTACTTAAGTTCTCGTTGACCACTTATTTTAAAATTTTAACAAAATGTTCCTTGGTACAAAAGGAAGGGTGATTTAACTTATTGAGCACTGCCCGTTCTTAAACAAAAAGAACAAAATGGGCATTTTCATATATTTAGCTGTAGAATATTTTTATTTATTGTATTTTGATTGGGTTTCTTTCAGTGTGTACCTTAGGAAACTTCCAATCTGGGGTATATGCCAAGAGATTTCATGTCTCATGTACGGGTCATGAGATAGATAAGGCCTAGAAGGGGGAATTAAATAATTTATTTTTAATTTTGAGTCCAATTTTGATGCATTTTTTTTCAGTGGATTCCTTAAGCATGTTAAGAAAAAGTTATAAAGTACTTGACCTTTAGATTTTTGATAACTTGTTAAAATGTTTCCTTTCTGAGCTATTAGGAGCAAGAATTGCAAGTTAGCAGATTTCCTAAAATTTTTATTTTTCACCAGATTTCAATATTTTTATCTTTGGATTCCCCTTACTTTAAGCTTTCAGTAGTGTCAAAAGATTTGGTGTAGCTCATACCACTTCCAAGCTATAAGGGGTCAAAGGGATCAAATCACAATTTTTCGTAATACAGTTGAACTCATATGGCTCCAACTGTATGAACTCGAACATCATGGAAACCTAAAACCCTTTTTCTAATCCATTTGTTCAAGTTTAAACATAATTCTTCCTTGATAGCTGGAACACCTATCTAATTAGAACTGGGTATTCAAGCCATTGAAGATTGACTGTATGTATAACAATGTGTAAATATTTCATTTTTCATAGGATTTCTTTTCTTTGGGTTCCTCTGGCTAGTTGCAACTTTTCATAGAGTGTAACCAGATCTGACAGAGCTCTTACAATTTCCCACCTATAAAGGGTCAAAGGGTCCAAAATTGCAAGTTTTCAAAATATGTTAGATTTTTTTTCATTGGATTTTTCCTTTCATTCCTCTTGATGTAAGATTTCAGTTTTGAATCAACAAATTTGCATAACTCTAATATGTCTGAGCTATAAGGGATCAAAAAAGCTAAGTCCAATATTCTTTATTTTCTATCAAGCTTATTATTGTGTGAAGCTGCTTATTGTGTCCACACTCTCTTTAAATTACACTTGTTTAATCATTAATGGTCAAACTGTTGCAGTCATATCATGATGTTCTCAGCGTAGCCTTTTATATTTCTTGGCATAGTGATAAAACAATGATTTACCTTTTATATTATCTATACATAACCAGGTGTAAAAATCTGTGTCTGTTTTCTTTGTATAATGTTTAAACCAAAAATTTTCTACATATTCTTCATATTCTTCTACCATTGTATGGCACTGAAAAAAAAATTATTTCAAAGTTAATTTACAATCCAAATTACACTTGTGTTCTGCAGTTGGCCATTAAAGTAACTTTTCCTATCCTCATCCCATCACCTCCATGTCACTGACCTACATTGTTGCATCATCTCTTCAATCCCACTGGTGCCAAGTTATCTTATGACTTCTGAGTTTCCCATTGCCCCTAATTTCCTTATTATCTCTTTAATTTCCTTTCCTGTCCAAATGACCCTCACTTATCTTCCCAACTCTTTGGTTTCCCTCCTCAACCAATAAAGATACACCTATTTAGTTATAGGGAAAGACAAGTTATTTTGTTAAGAACCACACTGATTCAAACAAGAAGTACACCGAGACTGACGTTATCAAAATGTTAGAATTTTTGGTGGACAATATTTTTGTCGAATTCAGAGGTCGTGTTTTCCAACAGACAATAGGGATTCATATGGGAACAAACTGTGCGCCGCTTTTAGCTGACCTTTTCCTTTACTCGTTTGAGGCCAAGTTTTTACAAGGGCTTATTCAAAGAAAACAAAAACATTTAACCCAGTCCTTTAATTTCAGCTTCCGCTACATAGATGATGTACTTTTTCTTAATAATCCTGAATTTAAGGAGTATTTACATCAGATCTATCCAAATGAGCTTGAAATCGAAGCAACAATTGAAAGACCTACTTCAGCTACGTACCTAGATCTTTTATTGTATATTGACGAAGAAGGACGTTTGAAATCTAAGCTATATGAGAAGCGTGATGATTTTAATTTCCCAATTGTGAACTTTCCCTAAAGCAGCAATATACCTACCTCCCTAGCCTATGGAGTGTACATTTCACAGTTGATTCGTTACTGTCGAGTGTGTAGTTTGTACAGTGATTTTTTGAACAAAGCAAAAACACTGGCCCAAAAGCTGCTTAGTCAGGGATTTGTTCAACCTCTATTAATTTCATCCCTCAGAAATTCTATGGCCGTCACAATAACATCATTGAAAGAAATGACGTGTCAGTATCCCAAATGAAAGTGGACATTTTCAGCTAGATTCACGTCTTCC
Organism: Modiolus philippinarum; assembly: GCA_002080025.1. Classification (NCBI taxonomy): domain Eukaryota; kingdom Metazoa; phylum Mollusca; class Bivalvia; order Mytilida; family Modiolidae; genus Modiolus; species Modiolus philippinarum. The sequence goes on along the minus strand of MJUU01016189.1, from coordinate 10,379 downwards.
CGGATTTGACTACCGACTTTGACATTTTCCCGGATTGAATCACTCACAGTGTGATGGGTGCTGTTAACAAAGCAGGACATGCTTACCCTTCCGAAGCACCTGATGTCAGTCTCAGTTTCACTGGAGTTCACACTGTGAGTGCCTTTGTTTTGAATGTTGTATATTCTGTTTATGTGCTTTGTATCTGTCTAATGTCATTGTTTTTTGTGTCTAACAACTTTGTTTTCTGTGTTCTCATTTTGACCGTGTCTTTGGACTTGGATTTTTGTAAATTTCATTCCTTTGTTCCTTTGGTATTCTACTGTCGTTGTTCCAATATGAGCCCAAACTTATCTTCTTGCCTCTTTGATTTCCTTCCCAATTCCACTTATATTATCATTTCATCTCTTCTGTTCCCTAACCTCAAAGCATCAGCGAACAGATATCTTCTTTAGTTTAACTCTCCATCTAACTTAGTCCTATTTTTTTCTCAATTCTTTGGTTTCCCTTTCCATCCCACTGACTTATCTTTGATTTTTTTCCAGGTCCCATTCATATCCTTTCACTAAAAATACTCCTCCTTTAATATTCTTCCCTCTCCATCCCTACAAACCCATTTTATCTGCTTATCAGTTTGATTTCCTTCACTATACCATCCCTTCAGTAACTACCCCTCTATCTTGAACCTCCAAATCCCTAGTATGACCAAAATTATCTTCTAATCCCTTTTTCCCCTCTCCATCCTATCTCTCAACTGACCCCAGGTTATTGTGTTACCTCTTTGGTCTAAATTTTCATGCCACTAGCCCCAAATTATCATTTGATCCACCTCCCCCTCCCAATCTCTTCGTTGACCCCGAAGTCATCATCTTATCTCTTTGATTTTCCTCCCCATCCCATCAAATCACTGACCCCAAAATTACCAGCTTACCTCTTTGGTTTCCTTTTCACATAAATTATCAATGATTTCAACCAGTCTAGTTTCACTGAAAATAATATGCTAAAATTAGTATCCAGATCTAGACAATATATATTGACAAATAGCCTACAAAACAGCTTTCTAATCATGATAATTGAAGCAGCATTTTAGTTTCCAGAAAATCTGTCTAGCAATGTAAGAATTGACAAATAGAATACAGGCTAAAGGAGCCGAGCAACAAAAAGTAATAATTTTCATTCTAATTAAAATTATCATGCTCATACTTGTACTCGCCTTACATACTTGTACTCGCCTAAGTTTTGCTTGGTCATGTTGTAAGGTAATCTTTGTCAAAGGAATCAATGAGAAGCCAAAGTCAAATTATCTCCCATTCTTCATGTTCTTTGGGGCGGACAATAATTATATTTTATCATCTGCATACTAACACACAGTTTAATAAATACTTCCAATAGTTAAGGGAAGTTGTTCTGGGTAAACTTTGCTAGCGGAATCAAGATGCTGCTCTTAGTGTGGACAGAATAGATGGAAAGACATATATTGTACAGTACAGCCAGAGACTTACCGTGATGAATCACTGTGATAGACGTATCACTCTGCTTAGTGAAATGTGAATATTTTATTTCCTGTTTGATCTATCAAGATGCTTTCTTTTGCATTTAAAGTGATGCAATCTACCAATTGACATACAAAAGAAATTATGTGGATAGTTCATTTAGGAAAAAAGATATATTTATTTAACAATTTAGAGTGATATGTCTATCAGTGATTTATCATGGTAAGTCTCTGGCTGTACTGTACATATACATACAATACATACATTGTACATACATGCTATACATACATTGTACATACATGCCATACATACATGTTGTACATACATTGTTTTGTGATTCCTATATATCCCTTCAACTTTTGGGGACATATGATAATTTATGTATCTACATGTATGTCTATGATGCCACAATCAAACTGTAAAAATTACATGTAATGGTAAATGTATGACAGTATACAAAACTTGTGTTCTGTGAAGTTGATGTCATTGGGCATGGTCACCCTTTTGTATGTTTTCATCATGTTCATTATGGTAAAATGGAATTCTGTGGTGGAAGTACTTTGGAGCAGCCATGTGTCACTTTTTTTATAATATGGTTATAGGTTTTTAATATGATTTTAACATCAACATGTGATTTATATTTAAATGTTGTTTTTTTTGTCTTTGTTTTTCTGTCTTTGTTATGTAGGTCTCTTTGAATTGTGGCCTGTAACTGAAATTTTCAGTAGTATTTCCTCTTCTCTTGACTTTTTAATGTTAAATTAATACTTTATTCAAAATGAACAGATTCAAACCTAGTTGCATATTTTCCTAAACTCTTCTCTTCCCATTTTGTGTTTCCACCACCAAAATTAGCCTTAGCAGTCTTCTTTAGTCCCTGAAATACACAGAAAATATTTTATATGCATGATATGTGTGAAATAAATGTTGACTATCTACAATCAAAGCTCTATAAGAGCTGAAAGTGTTCGTATGTGTTGAAATTTAAGGTGTCTCAGTGGCATTATTCTGTCATTTTTGTTTTATACTTGTTCATTTAGGTTTATTTGTATTTGCTTATAGGACATATGAGTAGACTTTTAGGTATTTTTTGTAATTATAAACAAGGACCCCCATTGGAAATAAGTCTTTTTTTACCCTATTGGTTATCCTATGTGTTCAATATTACAATATATAAACTTTTGAAACTATTCATCATGTTCATTGCTTAACATTGTTTTATATATTGTTTTATGTGTACATGATATGACTGTTTGCACTTGCTTGAATAAATATTATTATTATTATTATTATTATCATATTGATATCACTATAATGAAATTAACATTTTGCAATTTATCTCTCTATCATTTCAACGTTAATGGTGACCTCTAATTTTTATTTTTTATATATAAACTATATAATGATCTCAAAACAGATAAAAAGTATAAACAAACTCTATAATAGATTATTAAAGCTATCCTTTTATCAGTCAGGGGCATCACCAAAAACAGTTATAAATTTTATAACCATTTTCAGTTATTTTCGTTTTCAATAAGTAATGGAAAATGGTTATTTTTTAATTTCCTTTGATCTTTAAATCCTGATTGTGGCCATAATAAATTTTTCTCATTTGTGTTGGTATTTTTCTTTGATAAATTAAAATTTCCTTTATAATTTGAAACCATAACATCTGATACGCACCATCAAGAAGATCCTACACAAGTTGGTCAAAGTCAAGCCCCTAAGGGACTTTAAATGCCAATTAAATGTTCATTATCTAATATTAGCAGATCATTGATAATTGGGATGTTTTACTTCATCAATATCTTTTGAAATTTACACAAACCATGTGGTTTTGTTGTTCATGTTTCTTGAATCAGAGCGTGTTGAAAATTTGACATGATGTAGAAGAAATAACCAATTTCAGTTATTTCTGTACTTTTTGCTAAGGGAGATAATTCAAAAATGGAAAAATCTAACCAATAAAGGTTATAAAATTTATAACTGTTTTTGATGATGCCCCTGACTGTTTATATAAACATTTTCCCCATCATTTCTTGGTAAAATCCTTAAATTTTTAATTTCATTTTTTTTGCGTCTAAATGCAACATAAAATTTACTTACTTACTTACTAACTTTTTGAGCAAGATTTGTTAGGAGTATGACAACTTTCTACATTATGAGCATTGTTTTAGGGATATGAATTATTAACCTTTTTAATTCTAACGAAATGTGGAATATTGATACACCTAAATATTTTCATGCAGATGCAGAGGATATCCAAATGTTTCAGACAGATACTGCCACTCTTTATGTACATTTTAAAAATTCAATCCCCCCCCCGAGAACATAAACGATTATGCAAGACGAATTTTGAACAGGGATTGACAAATTCAATAATAATTATAAAGTTCAGACAAGTACTATGAGCCAATCAGAGAAAACGAAACTACCTACATGCATCATGTTATTTATATCCACACGCAAATTAACGTACATGCGCATCGAGTGAAAATTTGACATTTCTACCGAAGCAATCAAATAATCGAGAATCCTTCACTCAGTCCAACATCTCCCATTTCTGATTACGGCGGAATCACAGAAGAGACATATTGTTATGTCTAGGTACTGGTATGTGTGCCGTTCGTCTCAAATCAAAACATATCGAAAATGTAAACAAACAACATTCTGCGTCCTCTAGCGGCTGATCAAGATTGACACGTGGAATATTATATTCGGGTTTGTACCGCTGCATGAAGATCAGGCAGTTGACGTATCAAAACATCATGAAAATTTTTAAAATGTGCAACAACTTTCATAAAGAAACCATTTTGACATCTTCGGAGATTATCCTGATATATTTTTTTTAATTTTTCATATACCTACGCGTGAAACAAATAGGCCCTATTTTCGTTTTAATAATGTACTCGATAATTGTTTAATTTCTCAATGCACGAAATTTAATAAGTTTAATCATTGTTAATAACAGCGAAGTAGTAATTGAAATTGGTTTGGGTGTATTATAAACGTCTCGTACTGTATACTCAAGCCTATTCGACACCTCCTTTTTAGTTTCAATCCGCCATCACTTTAAAGCCTTTAAGCACCTTGATTCCTACTTAAGCTGTGTTCAAACATTTTTACCATTTGAGGACAATAGTATGTAAATTTCTACCAGATTATTTAGTAAGATTACTGTATTATTTACAATTTTATAAGTAGACTTTTAACCTGTTTAAAAGTTTCCTGCCCTGCAACATCTATTTTTATCCAATTCAAGCTGAACCAGTAGCTAAAGTGTTCATGACGAGCACTAAAAACAGGGGTTGTTGCAAACTCAAATGACAGATTCCATTCCTCTCCAATTTTCCTTTTTAATTATTAATCATGTTAATTGTTATCATTATTATATAAAATGACTTACACGTTTTGCCCGCTATACATGTGTGCCTCTCATCTGTTAATAAAGATTGTACAGTATGCATTTAACATGATGTTGATTGGGATCCCTTGAATTTTGCCTCAATAATACTGGTACATTGTAAATGCCTTTGTTGTGATACTGTTTGAGACTGCTACAAAACAGCTAAATTACTGTATGTTTCCAGCTTATAAAAAAAGGAATTTATCGACACTGACAGGGGAATTCCACTACACTTTCCCCATTAAAAGAGTGATCATCAGCTCTCATGATGACAATATATTGATTGATGGAATATTGTTTAACGTCTACTCAGCAATATTTCAGCTATATCAAGACGAGAACAAGTTTGTTGATAAATAACCACTTTGGGGTATGGAAATGGCCATGGGACGGGAAATTCTGACTGCCACTGGAAAAGTAGGGTGAAATCGTCAAGGGCGGGGAATTTAGCCTTGTAGCCGATCACCTACGGACCACCCCAAAAAGAGCTTACTACAAGGGTAATGATGACAATATAATACATTGTACATTTGTACCTGTATATTGTAATAGTATTACCCTGGTTATATTCCTGTTCTAATCAGTAGTTTTTTGAACAGTTTGGCTCCTGTAGAGCATCCATTTCATTTCAAAATTCACCTGTCACCCTGACTGAAAACAGATCTTGGTATTCCTAGGACAACAGTCTAATGCTTTGCCATCTTAGCCAAGAAGTCCTGCACACACATATATACATATACTACATGTACATGTATTAGCATAGTAAATTTTGGATGGTGAGGTGAAACAGCTGAAGTACATAGCATTCCATTTCTCTTTGTTTATTTGTTCAGGAGAAATTTCTGTATTTGTCTCACATTAATTTGAAAGCTTCTAGGAGAAAAGCTCTGCAGTTACAAATAGGCAAATAATCTGAAACATAATGGGGATGTCTCATAATAATACCATGTACATTGAGAGGGTGGTCGATTAAGAGATAAGGTGAGTGTCAAGGTTGGCAAACGGATTCTTCATGTAATTTACAGCAACTTACACAATAAACAAATGAACAGTACAGAAGAAGACATACCATAATTAAAATGTAATAGTGGGGGATGTCTTGCAAAGGGATTAAGATTAATTTGACCTGAATTTTTTTTAATTAGAGCAATAAAACCCAAGTTTTGTCAGGACATTTCATGTTGTATATGTAAAAATCTAATTAAGAAGGTAAATTAAACTTCAAAGAAATTACAGGTAAAAAAGGTGATAAAATCTAATCCTCTCCACTCTTGTTTTATGGCTTTTAAGGTCTATCATAGTGATAATATGTCTCTAATTATATGTGCACAGGACTAAATTTCATATCTTTCTAAATGATTTGTTATGGTAAGTCTCTTTCTTTACTGCTTGCAGTTAAAAACATATATACATGTAGATTCTATATACCTCTCCAAAGTTATCTGCTATTCCTTTACAAGTTGAACACCTATTGGATGGTTTAGTGAATCCAAATAACAATAGTAAATAAAAAACAATAATATCACGACTGTTTACTGTCATATTGGAAGTTACCAATATCCACAAAAATATTTCAATACACTTGATCTACACTACACTCAGTTCACTGCGAAAAAAAGTCAAGGACTGTTTCTTTTTTATCATTTGAAAGAAACAATTCTTTGAAACAATTGACGCTGTATGAACTAAAAAATAACATTTCAGATTCAGTAAATAAGTGTTCAACTCATGTCATTTGCGTTAAAGTCATCTTGAAATTTCACGTGTACCGGCAAAACTTTGTTGACAACTCAGTTAATATTAACCAATGAAATGTAGCCACGATCGTAATACCGGACACGTATCCGGTTTGCTAAAATAAGTACTACACGTCCGCAACATCGAACCGTTTTTCAAATCGTTGTTTTTCCCTTCCCC
>MJUU01016187.1:0-31129 GCA_002080025.1 Modiolus philippinarum | reverse complement strand
CCTATATGCAATATAATGCATAAAAATGACAAAGTTCAACAATGTGTAGTTTGCTGAAAAATTATCAAAAATCAAAATCCAAGTAGTATGCACATCTTTGATATGTGCACAATCAACCTGCAAAATAAAAACTTCCTAGCTTAAAAACTGTAGGAGGAGTTATCCGGACAAATGGTGTACCCTATATGCAATATAATGCATAAAAATGACAAAGTTCAACAATGTGTAGTTTGGTAAAAAATTATCAAAAATCAAAATCCAAGTTAATATGTGCACAATCAACCTGCAAAATAAAAACTTCCTACCTTAAAAACTGTAGGAGGAGTTATCCGGACAAATAGTGTACCCACTTGATGACGGACGGACGGACTGACGGACCAGTCAAAAACTATATACCCTCCGCAACTTCGTTGCGTGGGGTATAAAAATGAAAAATCAAGAGAGCTTCGAATGAAATTTGAGTTGTCTCTCTTTGATCAATTCAAGTGAAAAAGCGGGAAAATTTGAATGGGGATTTTGTTACCGTTGTATTTATTTTTGGGAGGCAATAAATACAGGCCAGCGGCCAGGTTTTTGCCCATGCGGCAGTATCTGAGAACCAGATAATTAATTTTACATGGCCTAGTATTCTCATTTCCCAAGGTATCATTGTATACAGGTATTGTCATATGGCAGATGCAATCAAGAAAATGATTTTTTTTTACATTACCACTTACCAAAGACTCCTTCATCATTAACTCCTCTCACACAATTCCATACACCAGCCAGAAAAGCACATACTAATATATGTAAATCAAAGAACAATGACCACTTACCAAAGACTCTTTCATCATTAACTTCTTTCACACAGTACCATACACCTGCTGGGAAAGCACATACTAATATATGTAGATCAAAGAAAAATGACACCCACGTTGTCGGCTGATGTTCTGATACACTGGCTATAATTGGAATATGGATTTTAGCGTAGCCTGTATCCCATAATGAATAAAATCTACCACTCCATGGATGGATATAACCTGCAAAATATCATTGTGCAATTATCAGTTACAATTTAATAAACGCACCAGGAGTGTTGCATTTTTTCTGAATTGGGATGTTTATTAAGACAAGCAATCACATAATAACCAATAGAAACACTTACTTAGCAACTTAGATACAACTAAGAATATAATTATTATGCCATTTTCAAAAAACATAAGTCAATGAAAATATCTCCCCTTGAGGTATTACGGGTGTTTAAGACTGCGCATCATTTTTGTGCATCTGATAAAAAATGGAATTCACCATGTGAATGTTAGAGAAATGACTTTGGCTGTCTTATAATAGTTCAATTTGATCAAATATACCACTTTTATTGGGATCCCATGCAGAATATTGAACCTTTCACCTGTTCCATTCAGGGGAGATAATTTGCTTGCAAATAATAGGAAAACAATCAGTTTTTCTGCATTTATTCAAAAACAAGTTTGGTGACCCAATTTTTTTTCATGCAAATCAAAGGCAAGTACTTTTTTCTTGTATATTAACTAATTATTATCAAATTTTAAAAAATTATATCTGGTGTAACTAAAATTAATTAAAAAAAAAATTTAAATAATTTTTCGTATCATTTCAACCAAAAAAGCAGATTTTTACATGTCAAATTTCATGCTTATATGGAAGGTGACCTCCCATCTTTTATATTATCTTTTGTATGCTTCAATAACAAAGTGTAAGTCATGAAAATATCAGAAAATTCTAGCTGACAGTTTTTGGACTCCTGCACCACCTTTAGGTGTCTGACAATAAGTACTTTACTTCATGCATACATGTATCTACAAATAGTGTTCTTCCTTTCAAGAGCTTTATCTAATTCATCCAAGTGGTTAAAGAGGAGTTGGGCTTACAAAAAGTGTGGACAGCATGATTCCTATATACCCCCTCCCCTTGTTTGGGGTATAAAAACAGACATTCAGACAGACTGACAGTCAAATAATGAAATACTGCAGATAATTCATAAAGATAAATTCACTTGGAACTGGAGCAATCATGAATCCTAACTAGAGCTCTATTGTAAATTCAGATAAAAGTCAAATAATATACTACTCACCTGCCCATGTTAGGCCTACTACAGTACAGAATATAAAACCTGCCGCAGACACTGCAGCCACCAGGAAAAAATATTTAAATTCTGATCTAGTTAAAAATGACTGTGTATACTTTAATGTGGAATAAGCAATCAGCAGGGCAAATACACCTGAAATTAGATAAAACATGTAATTATGTTTACCAAATTATTTTGTTTAAAGATATGTGCAAGAAGCCAAACAGGATTAGAACTGGAGATATAAAGGGGGAATTGCATCCCCAAAGTGTGGGCTTATCTATTCATCTGTTTCCTACTTGTAACAGCCAAAAGAATCTGAATTTACACTTCGCATGTGAAAACAAAGAAACAGCAAATATAAGAATATCAAAATCCGACATAATTTTTTTTATCCAGTTTTCTTTGATTTATTTTTCTTTTAATTTCACATGAATATGGCTTATCATAATCATCAGATGTCATTAGTGATATAGAGAATAAAGCAATTTTCAGAAATCTCCTCATTCATAAGATCACATGGTGCAATTTGTAATCAATCTGGAATTCAACAACATTGTAAAATTCAACTACTGCTGAAGGTTTTTTTAAATATAGGCATAAATATGACAAAATACAAAAGATTTGTCCACGTATTTTCTTAAAACTTTCTCTGTGGTTGAAAATATTGAACAAGGAATATAACATGAACCTTTGCCAACTGACTTGATTTTCTTTGTTTATTTTCAGTTCTTTTTTAAAATTCCTTTTGTACATGTACATACCTGCTGATGCCATATGTTCACTAGTTTTGATTGGCTGGAATCCTACAAATGGTATCTGCATTGATAATATTAACCCCACGATGAAAAATGATGTGTATGCTGTAAAATAAAACATTGTACAATTATTGCCCTACACTTAAGGTGTCTGCAGGGTATTTATTTCCTATTATAGAATTTTGTGAAATTTTCTGTGTAGAAACATAATTGTATTATTGTTCAAAATGTAAAATAAAATTTGGGGGTCACCATTCATTTAAGTGCAAAATCTGAAATTGAAAATTTCAAGATTTTACATGGAAATGATAGGGAAAATGATTATAAGAGACGATAGTTTGAAAAATTTATTATAGAATTTTTTCATACTTTGCATGTGTTTAATTATCATTATGTAGTTTACATATTAAAAATTAAAATTAGGGGTCACCATTGAAATAAGAGAGAAAACTGGCAAAATGTTAATTTCTTTAGTGATATCTTTGTTAAATTATTTAATCAAATTATCTCCCTTGAGTAATTTTTGTGTTCTGTAAATCCAGCAACAGATTTAAAGCTCATGTGTTTTAGCTCACGTTTTTGTAACGAATATGTTATAAAAATGATTAGGAATATAAATTTTAAATACATTTGAACTTTCTTTTCATTTTAAATAATTATTTTGTTAAATTTCTTAATGAATGAAACCTAAATGAACAATTATTAGACAAAAATGGCGGAATAATACCACTGAGACACCTTAAGTCAATATATACATGTAGCTAACAGAGAAACATATTTTACAACTGTATATGAATGTGCATGTTTTGTACTATTCATCGTGTTCATACGCATAAGGCGTTGAATGAAGAACACATTTGAATTATTGCAATAAACAATAGATTAACTGTGCTTAAATAGAAATTTCAACTTATTTCAATTTATTCTAGAGTTCTGTTTATCATTTTGTGAATTATGGATAAGGCTGTCCTAAATTAATATTCTACGTTTAATATCATCCGCATAGACGGTTTCTGAAAATTTTTGGAAATAAAAAACCAACAAGTATTTGCTATTGTCCAGAATTTTTTAAGTTGAGGTCAGGATTAGTAATTAATTGACCAGTCAGGTGCAGGAGTGATGAAAGAATTGCTAAAGAAAGCNTTAATTACTTATGTATTTTATTTTCAACAAATTAATTTTTGAAATCTTCTGATGATTAACATCTTTTTACAGCAATTGACATAGAAATTCCAGAAGAGTGGTGAGCTGGATTCAAACCAATACATCTACGGCAAAACATGAAAGGACTGTTAAGGCTAATAAACTATAGAGCCTAAAAGTAACAAAGATTTGCACGATGGAGATACTCTTTACAGCACGTTTAATTGAGAGTTCAATAGTACAAGTGTAGTACTACAAGACCTTCCAAACTGTCATTATTGTTTTAATTAACAATATTACAATTAACATGAAAACACTTGATTGATGTGACACTATTACCCAGATATTTTTTCACATGATGTTAGTATGAAGACACTAGCAATACTTTGTCAGTCAGATCAAAAGAAAAACTCACACACTGGCAGTAGAAAATTGAATAAGTCTTAAAACCAGGACAGATATGAAATCATTCTGTCATGAAAATGTAATAAAATTTTAATTATTACAAAATTAATACACATTACAAGTAATTGAAGGAACACAGAACTTCCAAAATAATTATGTGTATTAGCACCATGATTTCTGTAAAATAAATTTTACTTATCAATTTCATTTTGAGCCCTGAAAATAAATGATTTTAGTACCAAGATCAATAGATGTGTTTTAATAAATGCATTTAAAATTTTGTGAAAAGTAGAATCTATGTCATTAAATGAATAATGGAGTAGCATTACTAATATGTTGATTTGCCATTTCAGGAAATTCAAAATCTTAGACACAGAGAGTGTATTACAATTTTGGTAGATTTACAATTGCTTTAAAACCAATGATGATATGTTCTGGACATTCACCATACACAGGATGCAATGAGAAACATCAGCTGTTTATCTCCCTTTATCATGCTAGTTATACATGGTTAATGTGGAGAAAATTTTAATTAGTATAACAAAAGCCTCTTTTGATATTGAAGTTGAATATTATCTTCACTTTGACCTGATATAACTTGGTACAGGGAGATAACTGACAGATGATCCTCATTGATTTATTGTATATAGTTTAATATCATTGTCAGTAGAATGTTGGCTATAACATCGCTGTCTTTTTTATTAGCAAAGAAGTCTTTGTTAAGTATTTTCATTGTGAAAATGTATTTATTTTGTGACAAAGTAAGTGAATATAGATTTTATACATTAAGGCCATGACAAAAATTTTTTGATTCTCAACCAACTTTATTATGAACTAAGGATAGACAGGAAATGTTTTTCAGTCATAGTGGAGAATGTTGCAAATTTTCATCAAAATGACCAAATATGAGCAAAACATCAACACAATTTTTTTTTCCACAGACTAGAAAAAAAAAATTTAAGTGGGCAGGGATGAGAATCTAGAATTTTTCTATTACGGCCTAAACATAGAATAGGGTCTGTAAGTCTCGTCATGTGACACCGAGAAATCACGATAAAATTCAAATTTGAAAACGTTTCCCGCCAAAATATGACGTTGTGGGATTATGACGTCCTTATTGTTTGCTGAAAACGTCATATTTTTCTGTTAAAAATCCAACTTCCGGGTACAAATTTTGTACCCGGAAGTCCCAAAATTTGACGAGACTTACAGACCCTATTCCTTTTACACAGTATATACAAGTATTGTAAGTCTTGTAATATTTTGGAATTTTCATAAAACAAAACATGGAGATATCAAATTTAAATCTAAGTTTTTGCAACATACTTATATTGAAAAACAACAAAACTATCAACCATTACTTGTACTGCTTTCACTCATTCAAAGAAATTGCACCAATTAATTTACACAAGTTATAATTAAAATTAATTAACAAATATACAACATGATAACCAAACAAGAAAAAAAACATGAAATTTACATTTAAACATATATTATTAATACTACAGGAAAGTAAATTCAGAAATTATTCTATCATTTCTATAATTTGACAAATTATTGAATATGAACATTTTTTATGGACTTGTGTCATTTTTGGGGTTGCTGCATACTATTGTAGACTTGAACCACATCTTACGTCTACATTTACTATAAGTCCATATATATTATGATTTTCATTAATTTTTAAATTACTTGTATCAATTGCCAATAGGGGTAAATAAACATCCCCTGACTAGTCGTTATGGAAGCATTAAATAAACTAAAGGGGCACTACTGTAAAATCTTTATTAACAGATGGACATATAAATTTCTGAATTTACAATAACTATCAGGATTTCTTACTTGACATAAACATCAAGTGTTAGGCAAAAACATTTAATGTTAAGACATAATTGAAAGTAGCATTTTACAGCTAAACACTGCAGCAAATGATTACCAAAGCAATGATTCACAAGACAGAAAATAAACTAGAGAATGACATACCACAATGCAAAGTCAAAAGTGGAGGTCTGATTTCTTAGTAATGTTATTGGTGTACGACACATTTGATGCCCCTGCTTATACATGTAGTTTTATTTGTATGAAAAGACAGACAGACAATGGTAAAACAATATGCTCCCAATTTTTATGTGGGGGCATGAAAATTAAAAAAAAGACATGGCAAAGATTTTTAAAGGTCAGCATAATTCTTTTAAGAGAGCTAAAAATCTGAATTATGAAGGGATGAAAATATAGAAATCTTTTAAAAAGGCTGTCCCAGAATCAATTGTTTAGGGGGTCGGAAGGCACTTTAATTAAAATTTTTTGGGCGGTGGTCATTTAAGCCCCTTTCTGTATAAAGTAAATGGAAAAAATCAAATTTTATGCATGGTGGGCCAAAATAAAAAGTGTCTTTTGACCCTCCTATACAATTAAATCTGGAATAGCCTTAATGTTAAGATAAAATACAATGCAAATGATTTTAAATGCTAGAAAGAAGAGAAATTATGATCGCAAACTGGAATGAATAGTTTTATTCTTAAAAAGATGATGAATTATCTTAGATTTTTTCACCACTGTGTAATTTCCACTCACAAAATAATTCGTCACCATTTACATAATTAGAACATCTCCCATAATAATCAACACATGTAACATGATCACATCGCCTATTTCAATCACTCAATCTACACACACCTAAAACACTCATTCTAAAAATAATTATATATTAAATATATCTCCTATTTCTTTGACTTGCTGGGTTTCTTTCCTTTCTTTATTGTTGGCTTGTGTTTTATAGAACCAGTCTTCCTTTTACTTGTCTGAAAATGAAATAATAAATTGTATTAATAACATATTGATTGATTAAATTGGATTTAACACAACTTGGACAGTTTAGCAGAAAAGTGATTCCAACTATCTTTGACCAACTAAAATTACTCAAAATTGTAAAACAATGTAACACAGTAAAAGAAAAGAAGAACGAGAGCAACAAAAATAAATGGTAAAAACATTCCTTGTTTAATTGTAGAAGAAAAAAATACAAAAATACCTATGTAGAAGTGGAGATGTATCTGAAGGTTGACTTTGAAGGAATGATGTTATTGTTTTCATTCAATTGGTATGCTTTCTCTCGTTCCGGTACAACAAATCATTTTGTTGGTTTTCCAGTTTGTTTGCGCTAAATTTGAAAGACATAAACAGCAAAAATGTTGGGCCAGTCTTTCTTTTTCTTATTTGTGATGTTTTGGTTGTTTTTCTATTTTGTATATTTTGTCCATTTTCGTGTGGCCAATTTTTACACATTTTATTTTGTTTATATTGTTTTTTATTGACCGATCTGTATTACAAAATACATCTATTTACTGACAAAAATACAACATAAGATGTTCCTGACCAATATGGATACATGGATCAACAGATTTATACATGGAATAAAGTTTAGACAAGTTAAAATAAATATGGAATATAGGATATTTTGTTTTTGATACAGGCTTTATCACGTCCAGTATCAAGCGAGCCCGTTAGGGCGAGCTTGATGCGTTACGCCGTGATAAAGTCTGTGTCAAAAACAAAATTTCCTATATTTCTTTTATCGTTAATTCGCAAAACGATAAACAGAACTCTAAAATAAATTGAATTAAACTGAAATTTCTGTTTAAGCAAAGTAAATCTATTGTTTATTGCAATAATTTAAATGCATTCTTCATTCAACATTTTACGCGTATGAACACGACAAATAGTACAAAACGTGACGTCAGCTTAGCAACCTGCAAGTGACGCCTTCACAGTGACCTCATAATTTAGTGATAATGTCCAATTCGGTGATACTGGAATTATCAGTCTTTGTAGATCAAAAGAAATGCATACAAATTACCGATAATACCAGGTAATACCTTCTCATTCAAGGCAGTAGAACCTGCATTCATTATGTAGTTCTTATTCCTTGGTCATGCAATGATGAATTTTTTTTAGTACAGTATACCTGCCTAAACTGAACCCTGACTATACCGAAACCTTGTCTAAACCAAACATGATGTGAAGACTTTTTGTATTAATTTCTATATATTTTGAACTGTTTTAACCGGACATCTGTCTAAACCAAACAAATTTTTCGGTCCGAGAGAGGTTCGGTTTATACAGGTTTCACTGTACTTCTGTAAATAAATCACACATCTTATCTTGCTATTTTTCTTCCAAAACAGATCTTATGGTGGCTTTGAGTTGTTATTACTCCCCTTGGGGTCATTGTCTCTTTGACAAATTCCCTGTTTCCCTTCTTTTTTTTCTATATATGTTATTACCCTACTTGGTCATAAGAGTACATAAGTCTCTTTCTTTTAAAATGGAGATAACATATGATTTAGGTAAACCTACATAGATCTCTTTGATAGACAAGTGGGAACATGGTCCCTAAATTTCCTTGTAACAAAGATGACATAATTTTTTGTGCCTTGACTTTCATTGAAACTGATGTCTGAGGAAGGTGATTTTTTCAATCTTTTTATTTGCCAAAAAAAATAAATAAATGAGGCAGCTTTTCACATTGTAAAAACCACCAAAAATATAGTGAGGGAGGTAATTTTTTATTTTATTGAAATGGCAAAAAATAGGGTCACTGAGGAGCTTTTTTCCAGCCTCCAACCAGCTGAAGGAATGCTTGAGAACCAATTATTTTTTTTCATGGCCTAACTAAAACTACTTTTTTTTTTGAAAATGGCAAGTACACAGGTAGAAACATTGAGAGTTCCACTTAAAAATTAACAAATTCACCTCAAACATGACATCTAAAACAGTAAAGCAGATACATTGACAAAGAGTACAACAGCAGGGATTTTCTTATTGTGAATATTAAGCTTCCTCCCCCGAGTCCCAATGGCAAATAGATTTATTTCCCAAATTTCAAGGAAGGAAATTCCAGTGTCTGGGGAAAAAAAACAAAAACCAAAAATACGGATGGTCACTCACCAGGTTTTAGAAACTGTCTCTGACTTTCGTAATTCTCTTATTTTATCCATCATGATGCATTACAAAATTTTGCACACTGACCCCCCACTTTTCTTTTCAAAATATGATTGTATACATCTTCAAAAGACTTTTGACAAAATTTGATGAAATTCTTGATATTCCTTCATCGCATTTAATTAAAGGTTGATTGCCTTAATGCAAAGTGAATGAAAAGTCAAGAGAAGTTTGGTTTCCAGCCAAAATTTTAGGTGTTTAAATCTCAAAAATATCCATACTGACCTATCAATATTTTTTGCCTAAAATGATGTATGATCCATATTCTAATAAATAAAAATATTAATTTTAAATCCTTGAAGAGTGACCATCCTTAAACTCTTTCTAAAATCATCATAACTTGATGTAGTACAACAATTAATGACAGTTCACAGTGACATGTTGATTTAAACAGATCCATGAATTATCTTCCTTTAATTTCTGAATCCTTTTATTCCGCTTAATTCCATGCACACACAAAAGAATGTGTAGTTTTTTAGCCTATATGATTTTTACAAACAAATCTCTTCATATTTTGGCAAATCTTTTGTGTGATTGTATAAACATATAAATGATTAAAACTTCACACAAAAGGATAGTTAGTATTGAACTTTAAAAAATCCTGTCAAGGATGGATAAAAACCATTATTTTAAGGAATATTGGTAATGTATTTGAAACATAGAAAGCAGCCACGGCCCGCTAAGCTGACCTCATTGTGCAGCATTGTCACATGTTAAACATGTTAGTAAACAGGAATGGACTATCATCATTTAACAGATTCATTCATGCATAAGGATTCAATGCAGCTGTCATGTATACCAATATGGTTGATGTGGAACATGTCAGCAAGTAGGAATGGACATTAACCATTCTTCCTAACCAAGTCGCTTATGCGTGAAATGTAGGTTACAGACAGCATCCGATGCATGCATTGTTGTTGCCACCCAAAATTGCATCATACATACCAATATGGTTGATGTGGGACTTGTCAGTAGGCAGGAATGGACTTTAACCATTCTTCCTAACCAAGCTTCGCATGCGTGAAATGTAGGTCACAGACAGCATCCGAAGCATGTATTGTTGTTGTCATCCCAAAATGCATCATCCAAATCAATATGGTTGATGTGGGACTTGTTAGTTAGCAGAAATGGACTTAAACCATTCTTCCTAACAGGACGCCAACACTGACGCCGAAGCAAGGGGTATCACATAAGAAACCTCACTTCATAAGGTGAGTTAAAAATTGTCACTATTAAGGTGTCTCAGTGGTATTATTCCGCCATTTTTGTCTAATAATTGTTCATTTAGGTTTCATTCATTAAGAAATTTAACAAAATAGTTATTTAAAATGAAAAGACAGTTCAAATGTATTTAAAATTTATATTCCTAATCATTGTTATAACATCTTCGTTTCAAAAACGTGAGCTAAAATACATGAGCTTTCAATCTGTTGCTGGATTTCCAGAACACAGAAATTCTTCAAGGGAGATAATTTGATAACATAATTTAACAAAGATATCACTAGAGAAATTAACATTTTGCAATTTTTCTCTCTTATTTTAACGGTGACCGCTAATTTTTATTTTTTATATGTAAACTACATAATAATAATTAAACACATGCAAAGTATGAAAAAATTCTATAATAAATTTTTCAAACAACGTTCTCATATAATCATTTTCCCTATCATTTCTATGTAAAATCCTGAAATTTTCAATTTCAGATTTTGCGCTTAAATGCATGGTGACCCCCAAATTTTATTTTTTATATTGAACAATTATTGTATTATGTTTCTACACAGAAAATTTCACAAAATTCTATAATAGGAAATTAATACCCTGCAGACACCTTAATTGATGTCATTGCAGTTTTACCTCAGGATGTGAAACATTTTTAAATGTCTATATATAAAACACTTTAGCACTGATTTCTTGTTATAAATAGATGTGACCTCTTCCTTTCTCACATGACATCGACTGTTTTTAGACTTCTGATTGGGAAAAAATGTTAGTTTTTAAGATTGTAAAGCAGGAAAAAATGCAAATATCTAGGAACTTCAGCACTTCCTTTTTTTTTCAGGATATATGCAAGGTATTAGTATAAGGGCAAATACAGTGTATTAAAACTTTACTTTTATAATAGGAAAAAAGGCCATTTTAGAATAGTATATTGATGTATAAACATGGCAGATTCACTGACAAAGGACTTTATGTAAAGTTTGTGAGTGAAAGACCGCGTTTACACATCCATTACTCCTCCAAAATTACTTTAATTTCTCTTAAGTCCAAATCCAATTCTTTGCACTTCAAACAAAGTTGTGTCTGATTTTGATGTCATTATTTACTGCACTATTTGACTCAGATCGTACTAATCAACAAGAAACATTTGCTTAAAAATAACTTCTTTGTTGTTAATAACATCGACCAATGAAATTGGACATCACAAACACAATTGGAAATAATTATTGTATTTTGTATTTGCTGTACATACATGTATCAAGCAAGCAAAACTGACTCAACAAACACCTACTCACTTATTTGTTTTTAAATCTGGAAAGAATTACTAGTAATTTAACTATCAAATGTTTTTTCTGGATCAAAATTTGTGTACAAGTTACTGTAATCAAGATGTCAGTTTTACACATTATACACGGACATTTTTACACTAAACCAAAATGTACATGCATGTCATGATCTGTGTTAGGTAAAAAGACCTGCAATGCATAAAATTTTAATTCCCTTGTCTCCAATATCTCCCAATATAGCCCACAACCCATCAAATTTTAATTAAAATGCCTCCCCCCTCCCCATACAATTATTTCTGGAACAGCCCTTAGTTTGATTCAGATGATATTTTTACTATTTTTCTCAAATAAATCAATGATGTTGTTTACCACACGGACTAAGTGGAAGTAGTCAATTGATATGGCTATGTAATAAAAGAATCGTAATGGACAAGTCAGGACTTTCAATAACAGAAATCCGCTGAAACATAAAGGAAAATCATCCCTGATTTATAACCAGAATTATGATTTCTGCAAAGCAAAGCTGCACTTGACCTTTGACATCTTAAGTGATTTACAACGATTATTCTAAAACGAGATACAATTTTGTCTCAAATGTTAACTAAAAAATGTGTCTGTAAGCCACGGATGCCCCGCCAATAAATTTATCGCAAAACATAACCTAAGTTACTCAAACATAAGAAATAGGACAAAGTCACTTAACTGTCAATGATTTGGGAAGTACATTGTACTGTTCACAATAATTAAATTGCTGAAACAACATTGGTTTATAATGTGAAGTTGTTTAGAAATCGACCTGAACTCATAATTTGACCGAAGTCATTCATGCATAAAATGTAGGTCATGGACACCAAATTAATAGTGAAACGGGTAGTTCTTCTACAGATGAATGTTTCAGTGAAATATCACGATACTACAATACATAGTCATTGAAAAACAGACTTAAATGCAAAAGTTAACCAAAGTCACTGAAGCATAAAATGTAGTTCAAAGCCGCCTAATTGTCAATGATTTAGGTAGTACTCATCAAGACAATTAATTTGATGAAACATCATTGTCTTATAATGTGTAATTATTGAGAAATGGAATTTAACGCAAAACTAAACCAAAGTCAATAAAGCGTGATATGTAGGTCAAAGCCACCTAATTGTCAATGATTTGGGAAGTACTCATCAAGGCAATTATTTTGATGAAACAGCATTGTCTTATAACGTGTAGTTGTTGATAAATGGACTTTAATGCAAAACCTAACCAAAGTCACTGAAGCGTAAAATGTAGGTCAAAGAGTCAAACTGCCAAGTGAACTTGTAGTATTATCAAAGACCTACCTACTAACCTACTGTCAATGTTCTATACCTTACAGTTTCCAAGAAATGTACCTCAACACAAAACTTAACCATATGTATGGACGGAAGGAAGGACAAGGGCAACACTATATGCCCCTTCTACATTTGTGGGCAGGGCATAAAAATATGACAACATCTTTTCCATTCTCTTACCTTTTTACTTCTTTTCTTTGTTTTTATTTTTGGCATGACCTGTTTTTTGACCTTGCTCCTGTTCTCCAGATCTTTAACACGGTAGATTCTGACGAGCCAATGTTCTGTTGTATATGCTTCTTCTAAATGTGTCAAATCAAAGTTTTTATTTCCAATTTCTACACTCCTAGTTCTGTCAAAGCCTGGTGGGCTTCTAAAATCAAGCTACAGAGAAAATAAAGAATACAGTATTTAAAAAATGTCCTATCTCAAAATTCTAAAATCAAGCTACGGAGAAAATAAAATAAATACAATGTCTCAGACAATCAAGTTTGATTATTCAGTAATTATTACCTGTAGTTCCTGATGTGCTATCAGACTTTAAATCAAGCTATGGAGAAAATAATAATAAATGCTGCATTTAAAAAAAATTAAGTCAGAATGTTCAGTTCAACCTTAAAATTTGTTTTTCTGTTGAAACCGGAATGATTTTAAAGACATGCATACATGTACAATAAGCCAAACAAACCAATGTATCCTCCTTTCATAATATGATTTCTTCCTTGAGAAAATATGAATTTGCTTATTTTCAAGGATGAAGCAATTTAAAATTCTACTCAATTAAAAGAAATTTGCAATTTGAGTTTTTCTCATTGTATACATGTATGACCATGCAATTTGGGTTTGTTCATTTTTTTCATTACAAAAAGGTATTTAATTTTTTTACCTGTAGCTCTCCAAATCTGTAATATGATAGTTTGTACATCAAACAGTTCAGTAACGTCTTAGATCCAGCCGAGTCTACACGGAATTCTCCTTGTGGTGTGAAATAATCACTTTCCTGTTAATATACATAATACATGTCATCATTATCAATGTGTCATTTCGTTAACATTTATTATTTAGACAATAACAGAACAGTGACTTGACATAATTGAAATACTGTAAATGTACTTTTATTCGTGATATCAGTTTTATTGGTTTTCATAAATACAGTTGATCGACGATGGCTGGAACACCCATATCACTGATGAAAACAGTTTGATCTTGAGGAATGGTCGAACTATGTTTAACTTGAACAAAGGGAAATGGGTTTGGGATATCCATGCTGTTCCAGCTATTGCAGTTCGAGAGTTAGATCACTATTTTGATGGTACTTATATTTGTGGTTTCAAATTCCATACATTAAAGCTATGCATTTCATTGGGAACTTAATACCATGGAATACATGAAAATTGGATCCATAGGAACAATAATACTTTCACGGTATACAGATAAGGCTTAGAAAAGCAAGAAAATATAAGTCTGTGGCAAGCATTTTCACAATTTCTTGCTGAATGGTCGTATCGAGTCTATGTACTATTATTGTCCTTATAATGCAATGATAACAAGCAGTTTTTAGCAGTATTATCAACTGGTATTAATTGACTTTTAAGTGGAAGTTAATATCATCAACATTGAAGTTTTATTGATAAGGAAGGAAAATTTTCCTTTTCCTAATCTTAGATTGTTTCATCTTACACTTTTACTGACAGTAGAAAGACAGTATGACCTTGTTGTAAGAGGCTTGTTACATTTTTTTTCTCTTATAATCTTTTCCTTGCACGGATAGTTATTTGTGATACACAACAAGACCTTGAAGCTGAAGTTAGATATGAACTTGTTGAATCGCATTTACAGGAATTTCATTGGTCGGTGCTAAGTAATAAACCATCACATGTGATGTGCTATTACTTTTTCGACCTTTCTATTGGACGACTTTGAAATCTCGCTGGCCATGATTAACGTTACCTAGCAACGGTGTTGTTATTGGAAACAAAAACAACAGTTTGGTACTAAATATTCACTGCATTAATGAAAATCATAAGAGAAATAGTTTTATCAACTCGAAAGAATTGTATATCACTGGATATCAACTCTCGTTATGTAATTTCAAATATAATAAACTCACCAAAGGCTCGTTTACTATAGTTTGAAATTACATAACTCTAGTTGATATCCATCGATATACAATTCTTTCTTGGAAAACTATAAGTATACTTTTTTCTGACTTTTATCTTCTGTGTGTCAGGAGCATAACAGATATATCTCACCCTAATGTCTTTTGGATGTTCTCCTTCCGCAATCCTCACCATCCATAAAAATTTATTGATATCGTCACCAGAATAACCTATGACCCCTCCAAATATAACCAATACATAGTCTACGTCTAACATTCTCATGATTTCATAGGCCGCTGTCTCGTTAGACGACATGGCTTTTCCAACCTGGTTAAAAAAAAATTGTTTAAGATTTAATCAGATTTAACACATGCAAAACATTAAATTCAAGCAAATTCTTAGTGCATGTATCTGATTAAAAATACAGCAGCTTAAAATAAACATATTTATACCCTTGGTGGGAATTGGTAAATGTGAGATTCATTGACCAATCAATGTCTTATTATCGTTAACTTATCATTAACTGATAACTGTCTGTTTACTGAACTAATCCATGTATGGCATGTTTAATTTTCAATTTTTTCCATATGCATTTAAGTTGCACTGATGAAGCAATCTCTTTCTGTCCCACTACATCATTTGAAGTGGCAGATGTTCATGTTCTGTGCAGTAAAAGCGTTTTGTTTCTTGGATTTATATGAATTTCAGAACTGAAGCAATATTTAAAAGGAACAAAAATGATCTACATGGCCATAGTTTACTCTTACCAAAGCAATATGACTGTTATTCCACGTATTATTATCCACTAACGTTGTCCGGTTACCCATGCCGGCTATCTGATATCCATAATCCCACCATGACATTACTCTAGCTTTGTCCCCTGTGTTCTGTCGTAACCAGAAATAGGCTTCTCTAAAGTCATCTAGAATTGTTCTACTCCTGTAGATATAATGTATATAAATGATAATCATTACATTACATGCTTTGTATGGTAAACAGTGAATTTAATTGGTTAAGAGAACTTAAGTAACAGTGCTTTATCAGTCAATAAAAGGGCACCAGAACGTTACTTCTTGACAACGACAAAAGTAAGCAAAGATGGCTAAGACAAAGAAAGGTGCAACATCAACAATTTTGATTAAGTAACCTTGAATGAACAGTTGCATTTAATTAATGTACTTGAATGTAATTATAATAAGGGAATGCAGAAACTTGTATTTTTGTTGTTGTGCAAAAGTTTGGACTTGGAGCACATTTTCACATGAAGCTCTAGCAGACTTCATTCAAAATGTGCTATGGTCCAAGCTTTTACCCTACAATAAAACTACAAAATCTTGTATTCAATTCTTAATTCAATTATTCAAGAATTCAGCATCAAAATTTCAACATTTTGTGATCTAATTTTTTTGCCAAAGACATTAAAGCTGTTCCATTCAAACATTCATGGCAACATGGGTAGACACTTTTAAATTGGGATGACTTCAGCATAGTAACAGAACATGACATTCATCTTCGATGTTAAACTTACCCATCATGATTATATGAAGCCAGTACTATACTGGGACTAGAATATGCACTACTTGTCACCCACGTACAATGTACGGCAAATAACATTAACATCATTAGCAAGGCAATAACAATGATTGTTTTAATGTTCATTCCAACACTGTCCTGATCTTTTGGCTTATCTTCTTTCACTTTCTTTGGCTTGGCGACCTGCAAAAAAAAATAAAAAATTAAAAAAAAAAATTTGAAAAAATAAAATAATGGTACTTAATTTCTAAAATTCAAGGGACATAAGTCTTTAATTCAATAAGATCTCAGAAACTTAGTTTTATCCCTCAACACCTGGTTTTAAGATAATACCTACTTTTGTTCAAAGGTGCTAGTCAAAAACATTTTGAGATGGATCGAAACACAACTGATGATATAAATTTTTTTTACTTTCAGGCGATTTGGTTGTATCTAATAAGTAAGATCTTTTTGCACTTGTTCAATATTCATTTTCTTGTCTGGTAACTACGATGTACATAAAAGTTATAAATATTTGAGTCATATGATGTTTATATGATTTTAGAACCAAATATTGTGCATTTACTGACCTGCAAATTCAGTTTAAAGTAAATTATATGTGTAATTAAACCACAATCCTATTTCTAGCATACAGGATATCACATTTTCAATTTACCGTCCATAACCTATGTATTTTCATATTTCAGAAGTTAAACTTATGTTTTGTTTTTTTTCACAAAGGGAAGTAACTTTTCAAGTCAACAAACTGATTTCCTGCCAATAAATCAATAGAAACTTTGCTTTTACTCTCAAATATGGTGTGCTCAGTGAAAACAACAAATACTAATATAAAATTGTTTGACTGAATGTGGGATAAATCCCATGTGCATATTCTTTTAAGTTTACCTGAGGTTTATGGTTGTGCCTGTCTTACCTGAGGTTTATCGTAGAGTCTGTCTTACCTGGGGTTTACTGTAGAGTCTGTCTTACCTGGGGTTTACTGTAGAGCCTGGCTTACCTGAGGTTTATCATAGACCTTCATTTTCATTGTCTTGGTTTCTTGTTGAAATAAGGTTTATCCTAGAGCCTGTCTTACCTGAGGTTTATCGTAGATCCTGTCATTTTTATTGTCTAGTTTCTTGTATACATGAGGTTTATCGTAGAGCCTGTCTTACTGGAGGTTTATTGAAGAGCCCGTCTTATCTGAGGTTTATCATAGAGCCTGTCTTACCCAAGGTTTATTGTAGAGCCTGTCTTACCTGACGTTTATTGTAGAGCCTGTCTTTCCTGACGTTTATTATAGAGCCTGCCCTACCTGAGGTTTATAGTAGAGCCTGTCTTACCAGAAGTTTATGGCAGAGCTTGTCTTACCTGAGATTTATCAAAGAGCCTGTCTTACCTGAGGTTTATTGTAGAGTCTGTATTACCTGAGGTTTATCATAAAGCATGTCCTACCTGAGGTTCATAGTAGAGCCTGTCTTACCTGAGGTTTATCATAGAGCCTGTCTTACCTGAGGTTTATCATAGAGCCTGTCTTACCTAAGGTTTATCATAGAGCCTGTCTTACCTGAGATTTATCGTAGACCCTGTCTTACCTGAGGTTTATCATAAAGCCTGTCATTTTTATTGTCTTGTTTCTTCTCCTCCTCCTCCTCTTTAGAATTTGACTTTGGCGTGTCGTCTTTCAGGTAGATTTCAAATGTTTTGGAGAAAGCTATAGCAGCCAATACACATACTACAGGTGTTAACGTCAACATCAACCTGACCATTACACCGGCAAAATAACTGGCAAAAATTGCATACAATATCACTGAAAAGATAAACAACTGGTGTTAACATCAACATCAACCTCATCGTCATACCGGCAAAATAGCTGGCAAAAATTGCATATAATATCACTGAAAAGATAATAATATTCTCTTTCAACATAAAAACAAATATAGGCAATCAACGATTACAAAGTTCCCTCGTTATGGCAGATTGACACAGCAACCCAATTTTGCAAGGGTGCTGACCTACCACCCCTGATGCATGCTTACATAAGTTAAATGATGTTACTATGTACAGAGATTGAGATCTGAACTCTGACATAAACTTGAATGTAAGTCGATCGTGCAGGAAATATAGGTCAAAGTGATCTAACTTTGCCTTGATACTGACCTACCGCCAAAGACGCATGCACATGCAAGGTTAGATGATCCTACCATATTCAATTATTTAGATCTGAAATCAGACGTAAACTTGAATGTAAGTAGATGACCTAATTTAGCCTGGATGCTGATCTACCGCCAAAGATGCATGCAAGGTTAGATGATCCTACCATGTACAGTTACTGAGATATCAACTAGGGCCTAAAATTAAATGAAAGCCAATCAAGCCGAAAATATAGGTCAAAGAGACCTCATTTTCTTGGAGGCTGTGAGATAGCCCATGAATCATCTGTATGCAAAGTTTGAGGACCCTGTCGTTCATAGTTACCAAGATATACCTAAATGTGGACATGACCATAGACATAGACACAGACACTGAGGGTACTCCAATAGTCCCCATCAACTTCGTTGAGGACAACTAAAAACACACAATATTTATTAAGCACATAAATTCAAAATCTTGGAAAATCTGAAGAGCAATTTATAACCAGGATACATTTCACATATTTACTGACAAATTCGGGTATGAGAAAATAACTGAAACTGGCCAGATAATTAACTGTTAAAATCCATGGATGAGCAACATCCTTGCTAGAAGCTATTTCTTGGTAACAAACAAAATAAATCCACAAAAATACATGCACAATGTTAAAGGTGTCAGCTAATATTCTCATTTCCCAAGGTATCATTGTATACAGGTATTGTCATATGGCAGATGCAATCAAGAAAATTTTTTTTTACATGACCACTTACCAAAGACTCTCTCATCATTTACTTCTTTCACACAGTACCATACACCTGCTGGGAAAGCACATACTAATATATGTAAATCAAAGAAGAACGACACCCACGTTGTCGGCTGATGTTCTGATACACTGGCTATAATTGGAATATGGATTTTAGCGTAGCCTGTATCCCATAATGAATAAAATCTACCACTCCATGGATGGATGTAACCTGAAAAATATCAATGTTAAATATCAGTGTTTTTTTTATCAGCTTTTACAAATCTTTCAGTATATGGTCTTCAGAGTGTTTTGATTTTATCTGTACTACAGAGACTAACAGTTTCTTATACGAGACCTTATTAAAGACAAGTGTGGACCCAAATTGATGTCTCGCCCGTCCCTACTTGGTCGCAAAATTAATGTGAAAACTCAAACTGCCTTAATCAGAAAAACTTAACATGTTCGCTAGATTGTAAAATTAGATTAACTGACAAAAGCAATCTAGCAGACTGTCATGCATCACCAAAAACCAAAATGCCAAATATCAGTGACCTACCACTGATAGATACTGAGAAACCAAACATGTTCACTAGACCGTAAAAATGAGGTCAAGGGCTAAAACAAAATAGCAGGTTGTCATCTTTCATCTAAGACAAACCCACATACCAAAGAATATTACTGACCTTACATTAATAGATACTAGGAAACTTAACAAACTCACTGGACCAAGAAATTGAGGTCACAGACAAAAGCCATATAGCAGACTGTCATATACTACCCAAGACCAACATATATACAAAATATCATTGACCTACCACTTAAAGTTACTGAGAAAATGACCTAATCATAAATACTGAACATGCTCACTAGACTGTGAAATTGAGGTCATAGACAAAAGTCATATAGCAGACTGTCATGTACTTCTCAAGACCAACCTATATACCAAATTTCATTGACCTACCATTTATAGTTACTGAGAAAATGACCTAATCACAAAAACTAAACATGTTCACTAGACCGTGAAATTGAGGTCAAGGACAAAAGCCATATGACAGAATGTCGTGTACTACCTAAGACAAACCTACATACCATATATCAACGACCTACCACCTATAGTTACTGAAAAACTAAACTAAGCACAAAAACTTAACATGTTCACTGGACCATGAAATTGAGGTCACAGACAAAAGCCATATAGCAGACTGTCATGTACTACTCAAGACCAACCTATATACCAAATATCATTGACCCACCACTTATAGTTACTGAGAAAGTGACTTAATTACAAAAACTTAACATGAAAGTTTACGCCGCTGCCGTCGCCACCATTCTGTGTACGCATATATCTTGCTTTCCGCACCTTTCGTCGCGGGCAAGACAATAAGGGATATCTTCTACGGGTGTGAGAAATTTCATCTTTTCCAGAGTGAAATGAGGGTAAAAGATGAAGAATTTCTCACACATGTGGAAGATATCCCGATCTTTAATTTTGGTCGAATATAAGAAACTATTTCTTCCTTAAAATACAATGATCAAACCGAAGGAAAGCAAAAGTCACCATTCCTTGTAGAGTTTTTTTCTGTGACATCAAATCATTCAGGGAGTTAATTATGGTAACGACTGTGACGTAGAACATATTGCAACATTGGATTGGACGTTTACCCATGTTAGACAGCTTCACGTGACCTTGTCTTCTATTGGTTCCCACACAGGAAACAGAAGAAATCAGTTGTCTAAATGGTCATCTGTGTAACCCGAGATGATGAATGTCCTTCCAAAATTCACTTGAGCATAACCTCCAGGATCAAACCCGGGACCTTTATCACTCTAACAAGCTGCCAAACAGAATGAGCTAAAGAATCGATCTGTTATTAAACCAGTTTGATTTACTGGCTATTTAAATCTACATGTATGTACATGACACTAATACAATGAATCCTGGAACAGTGCAGAGGAATTTTTGCTTTGTGGAAAATTTCTTCATTCAATTAAATTCTCAGAAATGTCCGACATTCAAAGTTTATCCTCAATTTTGTTCAATATTAATTTTTAATTAAAAAATTCCTTTAAAACTTTCTTGCTTGCTTTTGAACTTGAAGATGGCATGCTCCCTCCACCCAACCTCCGAAATAATTACTGGTCGTGTACCAGTTATCGCCATTTTGCATTTGATCTTCTTAAACTGGGACTAAACTTTTAATGCGTTATACTGTAAAAATTTACCTAGTAATACGTTAACCAATTGTGTTCATTTTCAGCTTAATTGCACATGCGCAGTAATATAGTTATTTTAAAGAGTGTTGGTTTTTTTGACAAATTTTGCCGATGTATGTACCAGTTACAGCCATCTTTCAAAGTATTCATCAGCTTTTTATCAAATTGTTAAATGTACACTTTAATCCATTCAAGTACTCCAAAAAAGTGATGAACTAAAGAGGAATAAAGAATGAAAGGTCAGCCGATGCAATTTTCAAACTGAAAGTAGCATGATTTTCATCAATGCTTAATTCACTCTATTTTGTTCACGATGACAAGAAAATAGAAGACCTTTACAGCCCAATTCATCTTGATTTGACTATTTGAAGAGAAAGCAACGTAGTTAGCATTTATTTCTGGCAGAAAACATAGCTGACACCCCAAGTACTCTTTTGCAACATCACATGTAAACAATCTATTTTCAGCTAATTATCATATGTGACCCCCACATAGCAATATATATTTTAAAGGGGCTCCCAAGGGATTTTATCTCAAATTTCACTGTTTTTAAATATTAAAACACATTTCTTCAAAGAATGTATTTTTAGGATATTGTTGTTACTTCAGTACATAACCGTGTAACGAAAGTCACACGAGATCTCGAAGCATGTGAAAATTGGCGATAACTGGTACATGACGATAACTGGTACTGGACCAGTACAGCTGACTGTGAAAATGCCACATATGGACCCCACACATTCCAATTGTAAATGAAGTCAAATTATCTCCCCTTCAGAAAGGTGTTGGACAATAAGCATTTTCTTTCTTGCATATCAGCAAATAGTGTTATTCCTTTATTCCTTCTTGTAGAGTTTCATCTAAATCATTCAAGTGGTAGACAACACGATCCCTATATACCCCCCTCGTCAGATTGAGGAAACAAACAATGAAATATTGCAGATAGGAAAAATGACAGGATATGGAGTGAATGTACATGTGACAAAAACGCACATGATACATAGAAAACTCCAGTTTATCAAAGACAGGGCTTTTATTCCTGTCTACATCTTGATGTCGCCTGAAGGTCTTCAACTAGAGGTGAACAATATTCACCCCCTCAAGCGAGATCAAGAAGGCCCCTAGCGTGCACTTAAGCGGTATTCTTGACAAAAATTATATCAAGGCCACTCCCTTGCTCCCCACCCGCCATGGAGTGCCAACTTGGGCAATGCTCAGGGTTATCCAGCTGAAAGCACCAGGGTTACAAGAAGAGAATAAAAATGTTGAGCAACATCGATCGCAGCTAAAATATGACATTGAAGCAACACATGTCGGGAGTGGTCAATGAGAAAAAAAGTAAAATCGGGCAATGTATACCTACAAATATTTGTCATTAAGTAGCATAATTCATAAAGGTAAATTCACTTGGAACTGGAGCAATCATCGGCCCAACCTAGAATTATACTGAAAATACAAAACAACACTCACCTGCCCAGGTCAGGCCTACTACAGTACAGAATATAAAACCTGCCGCAGACACTGCCGCCACCAGGAAAAAATATTTAAATTCTGATCTAGTTAAAAATGACTGTGTATACTTTAATGTGGAATAAGCAATCAGCAAGGCAAATACACCTGAAATTAGATAAAACATATAATTATGTTTACCTAGGTATTTTGTTACAAGATTTGTACAAGAACCCAGACAGGGTTAAAATTAGAGATGCTTCCCCAAACTGTGGGCTTATCTATTCATCTGTTTCCTACTTGTAACAGCCAAAAGAATCTGAATTTACACTTCGCATGTGAAAACAAAGAAACAGCAAATATAAGACTTTCAAAGTATGACATAATTTTTTTATCCAGTTTTCTTTGATTTATTTTTCTTTTAATTTAACATGAATATGGCTTATCATAATCATCAGATGTCATTAGTGATATAGGGAATAAAGCAATTTTCAGAAATCTCCTCATTCATAAGATTACACGGTGCAATTTGTAATCAATCTGGAATTCAACAACATTGTAAAATTCAACTACTGCTGAAGGTTTTTTAAATATAGGCATAAATATGACAAAATACAAAAGATTTGTCCACACATTTTCTTAAAACTTTCTCTGTGGTTGAAAATATTGAACAAGGAATATAACATGAACCTTTGCCAACTGACTTGATTTTCTTTGTTTATTTTCAGTTCTTTTTTAAAATTCCTTTTGTACATGTACATACCCGCTGATGCCATATGTTCACTAGTTTTGATTGGCTGGAATCCTACAAATGGTATTTGCATTGATAATATTAACCCCACGATGAAAAATGATGTGTATGCTGTAAAATAAAACATTGTACAATTATTGCCCTACACTTAAGTCAATATATACATGTAGCTAACAGAGAAACATATTTTACAACTGTATATGAATGTGCATGTTTTGTACTATTTATCGTGTTCATATCATAAGATGTTGAATGAAGAACACATTTGAATTATTGCAATAAACAATAGATTAACTGTGCTTAAATAGAAATTTCAACTTATTTCAATTTATTTTAGAGTTCTTTTTATCATTTTGTGAATTATGGATAAGGCCGCCCTAAATTAATATTCTACGTTTAATATCATCCGCATAGATGGTTTTTGAAAATTTTTGGAAATAAAAAACCAACAAGTATTTGCTATTGTCCAGAATTTTTTAAGTTGAGGTCAGGATTAGTAATTAATTGACCAGTCAGGTGCAGGAGTGATGAAAGAATTGCTAAAGAAAGCGGAATAAAAGGTTTAATGTCGGCCAAAAATTTAAATAAAAGTGTGAAAACTGGACTGAAGCATTTTTATGCATTAAAATTTATAAAAGGTAATCACAATTTTTTGTTTTATTTCTTCCTCCCTCCCTCGTAGCTTTCAAGGTCTTAGGTTGACGTTAAACATAGAATTAATTTAAGACGGCCTAAAAGAAACATTGGAAATTTGTTTTTGATATTGACTTTATCATGGCGTAACACATCAAGCTTGCCCTTATGGGCTCACTTGATATTGGCTGTGATAAAGTCCATATCAAAAACAAAATGTCCTATATTCTGTATGTATATTGATTTTTTATCTTGGAGGGTATTGAATGGCAGAAGCATTTATCGAGAAAAACTTCTCTGCTGTAAATGATATTGACCAATGAAATTGTAGGTTGCAATTAGGGCTATTCCAGTAAAAATTCCCATCAGGGGATGGAACGCCACTTATTTTTATACCCCCCACCAAGAGAAAAAAAAATATAGTTAAACTATTAGAATACAATAGAAATTTACCCAGCACCAACAGAAAAATATTTCACTGGTGTTCCACCCCCTGGTGGGAATTTATAATGGAATAGCCCTTATGATTTTCTATCTAGTTCAACTATTTTTTTGGGGTACCTTTATCTTGAAAAACAACGCTTACCTATAAAAATTCTTCTGGAATATCTTCCCATGATAAGTAATACAAATACATGTAAGGGTATTAAATTTATGATGAATACATAACCTCCCCATGCTGAGACCTGTAAAACAAATAAGTTTTAATATTATATTGCCATCTTCATCCCCTCATAAGTAATGATACTGAATCCTCAGCTTTATCCCTCACAAATATGGATTAACTGCAAACCAACTGTTATTAACAATTTAATTAATATCACAAAGTTCACAAGAAAGAAAATATCATGAAATTAGTTTTTGTGGACTTTCTTCCTATGTTATTTACTAAAATAGAAGAGATACATATGGCAAAAATTGATTGATGTAAGATAAAATCAAGGCAATGATTCATAAAATATGTCATCACAAAAATTAATTCTGATATATGATATTTTCCTGCTACAGTCAAACCTTAGTGACCATCTGTATTAAGCAACCTCCTGTCTTATGTGACCAAGTTTTCTTTATCCCAATGTAGTTATTTTGATATTGATTTAACATGTATTAAGTGACCACCTGTCTCATGTATATAGTTAGCATGAGTTTTTAGTTACAAATTTTCAACTTTCAATATGTGTATTTTATATTTTTATATTGCAGTGATGACTGAAGAGTTGAAGCAACTGTATGAGAAAATATATCTATGGAAATTAATCTACTGAGCCTGCTCTAGAATGCCATAGAATATTAAGAAATCACAGGTCTTCAGAACAAATGCAACCCGTTTTATTGCTTTTACCAAACCACAGATGAAGAATGTGTTTTTTGCCTATAAAACAACAGTCCTTTATAATAAATGTAAAAAGAAGGAATTACTTACCATATAAAAATATGATAAAGCTGTTAAAACTGCCCAAAATATAGAACCTGTTTTTACTGCTTTTATCTGAAATAAAAAAAGGGAATAGAAAAGTTGCTACATTATTTATAGATAAATGGTTTTGAATAAAGAGACAGAAAATATCACTGGTGTCACAAAGACCTGGTTTTTAGCAGTAAACAAAAGAGCAGGGGTTTGCAAACTTGGAAGCGATGACAAAGTTACAAAGGAAATGTAGAAGAGCATAATTCTGCTTCAAAGCTAAAGAAAACCAGGTCTGATTGCAGGACTTAAGTTGTGACGATTCAAGTTCTTCACAATCCTATACATAATTCAATTTTTTTAATGAAGACCCATTACACAACAAGATTCTCTTTACATAGTTTATCCTTAGAAAATTCACAAATTTTACCTTTGAATTCTCATTTTGTAATACAAATTTATGGGTATATGCTTTCTTGGATCACAAGCTTACAAATTACAATCGCAAGGCTGTTCAGAGGATTCAAATTAGATTGCAAAAAATACATTAGGGATTTTCTAGGGAAAAATGCACAGAGGGGCAGGAAAGCAAGTTATTTATTTTTACCTGGTGTTGGTGTTGAACTTAATAAAACCTATTGCTAATACTTGAGGAAATATAATTATGGTGGTGGTACCCTAAATTTTGAGTACCCTATAAATTTTTTCCTGGAAAAGCCCTTTGTGAAAGTTAAAATTTTTCTTTGTTCTATGTTTTCAACTTCCCATAAAACAGCAGCTTAAGCCCTAAGGAATACAGAATAAAACTTGCATTATTTTACAGACTTACCCATAAAAAATATGTAAACATTAAGGCAAATATTGCTATTCCCTCATTATCATAACTTCCTGCTACGGAACGACTGATATATCCTGGCACTGAAACAAATGAATTGATTATTATAGAGATTTCTAAAGTACAAATTATGAATTCTAGCTTAGTCATTGTGATGCATTAAAATGGTTTGAAAGGTTACCTCTGTTTTCTTTTAATTATTTAGTATACACTTATACATATATTTTATGATAAACTTATCTTTTAATTTTCACACTAGATAAATATGGAATAAAGGACATTTTGTTTTTGATATGGACTTTACATGACCAGTATCAAGCAAGCCCGTTAGGGCGAGATTGACAAGTTACACCCAATTTTTCTCAAAGTCTTTTCTATCAATGTTGTGTGATTTATTGTCTTGTAGGGCAATAAAACAACATTTAATCATTTGTTGTTAATTGAGTAACCATCACAGTTTTATCCTTCATGTCCTTCGAGATCGTTTGTTTTTGTTTTTTTTCTGTTTTTTCCAAATCTGGAAATGAGATCAATCATATCAGCAACTAAAAGAAACACAGGTAATAAATCTCTGTTTTGGGAGTATTTTCAATATCAGGGCCATTTATGACACGCCAATCAGATGTTTTCTCCAGGTACATGTATTTACCAATTAATTTTTTTTGGTGAATTTTGACAAAACAATTCAAATACTTAGTGATAGGAGAAAGAGAATCCATTTGCATTGAGCTAACTGTATTCCTTCATACACATGCACATAGGATCCTTCCATATAATTTCCTCAAAATACCTGAAGTGGTTTGTATGAGGAGTTGTGCTTCCAAAGAGGACAGGCAGACAGACGGACAGACAGAGAAGGGCATGATTTCTAAACCTTGTTTGTCAGGGCTATAAACATGATAAAAATCAAAACTCTGTAAGAGCTGAAAGTGTTCGTATGTGTTGAAGTTTAAGGTGTCTCAGTGGTATTATTCTGCCATTTTTGTTTAATACTTGTTCATTTAGGTTTATTTGTATTTGCTTATAGGACATATGAGTAGACTTTTAGGTATTTTTTGTAATTATTAACAAGGACCTCATCGGAAATAAGTCTTTTTGACCTTATTGGTTATCCTATGTGTTCAATATTACAATATATATACTTTTGAAACTACTGGTATTCATTGCTTAACATTGTTTTATATATTGTTTTATGTGTACATGATATGACTGTATGCACTTGCCTGAATAAATATTATTATTATTATTATTATCATATTGATATCACTATAAAGAAATTATCTTCATGGGGGTTTTATGCGCGACCTTCCTTTTCCGTCATGTGAGATTTCGAGGCCTTTTGCGCTAATTTTTTTGGTCTAATACTTGATGCTCTTTTTTATCAAATACAAAAATCTAGGTGTTATAGAAGACTTTACTTTTTATTGAGGGAGGCAAGACATTCCTCTTTTATTGTGTTTTGGGCATTTCAGCTGGCTCTTAAATATTTTTGGTCAAATAAATCAATTGTGAACTGTTTTTGGACCATTTGGTGTTTTATGTTCTGTTAATTTAACTTAGTTTTAACTGTAAAAGGGAAACAAAAAGCAGTGCTTGCTATTCATCATTTCAATTTACAGTTGACTGTTTTGGGGGAAATTAAAAGATTGTAAGTATGTTAATGAAACCACTCTCTCTCTCCTTTATTAGTTGCCTGATGTACATTTACTGCATTTCTCCTTTTATTTCCTTCTTCTATAGATAAAGCAAGCATTACATTTTTTAAATATTTTTGCCTTTTCTGATTCAGTCAAAAGTGGTGTTCTGGGATTTTGAGTGACCTTTCGTGCATTACAGTACTAATATGTTTGTTAACGTCATTAAGGCTACTCAGATCAATTATGCAAACTCTGCAGAACGTGGAACTTGCAACGACCTAGTCACTCGCATAGCCATCATGTGGTGCTTGCAGCTCGTTGTATCAGGGATTGTGAACCCTGATTCATAACTCAAGAACTGTTCACTATGATTGCCGGTGGTCCATCCAGTTACATAACTTTATTTACGTCGCCAAAGCCTTAAAATTAACAAAAAGATCAACCAAACTCTTCATATTTACAATTATTTACATGCTGGATCCAATCAGCTGTTTTTCACACGAAAACCGATGTAAACCCGATTCTGATTGGCTTATATCGAGAATATGGTTAACTCCCTTTCGAAAATTTAGATTATCTCCCTTCAGCCAAAATCGTGTAAGCAAACATTTTTTCGTGTGAATTTCTTCAAAATCGTATTTTATGCCAATTTTTTCTATCACGGTCGTGACAGAAGGTAAAAATCGTGTAGATCACGCCAAAAATGTGAAAGTTGGCAGGTATGTGCAACAACTTTCATAAAGTAACCATCTTCGATATTTTTTTTAATTTTTCATATTCCTACGCGTAAAACAAATAGGCCCTATTTTCGTTTTAATAATGTACTCAATAATCGTTTAATTTCTCAATGCAGGAAATTTAATAAGTTTAATAAAAGCAAAGTAGTAATTGAAAGTGGTTTGGGTGTATTATAAACGTCTCGTACTGTATACTCAAGCCTATTCGACACCTCCTTTTTAGTTTCAATCCGCCATCACTTCAAAGCCTTTAAGCACCTCGATTCCCACTTTAGCTGTGTTCAAACATTTTTACCATTTCAGGACAATAGTATGTAACGTTCTACCAGATTATTCAGTAAGTTTACTGTTTTATTTACAATTTTATAAGGAGATTTTTAATCTGTTTAAAAGTTTCCCGCCCTGCAACATCTATTTTTATCCAATTCAAGCTGGACCGTTAGCTAAAGTGTTCATGACGAACACTAATGACCAAAGAAGCCACAACAATTTTAGTTTGGCATCTATTCAAAACACTGTTTGTCAGCATTTATACCATTTTTTTTATAATTGCATACAAACCAATCGCTATGAAGCATGCAGCAAACAGTCCTGCCCCCTGACTCCATACTTCTTTGGTAAAAAAGTAAGCTGCTAGTGCTGTTAAACCACTGAAATTATAAATAAACATGATAAAACAAAAGATATGTACAATAGATTTCATATCTTAGAATTTTTTTGCGTTTTGTCTATCTGAAGGCCTCTAGTTTCTTATTAAATTTGCACAGAGCATAACAAATTTGCCACAAAACAAAAATATGTGTCTTATGGAATCAGAGCCCCACCTTGCAACTGTTGTACAATGCTATATTTGATGATTATCAAAGCATGAGATTGGTGTCATGGATAATTCTTTTATATGATTTTTAAATATCATATAATAATGTTATTTCTCTAATGATATGTCAAGTTTAAACCGGTTTTGACCCGTTAGATAAATTTTCTTAAGCCCCGTGCTATTTCCCGCCAAATCTATTCAGAATACAATTCTCAGTGATTATCATTGATCATTAGAGAAAAAGATTACACCACTTTATCCCGATTATTACCATATTTTATCCACTCTCTATAGTTAAATTAAAAAATTTTAAAATGCTTGGCAAGCCTCGCAATTAAAATATTTAAATTTAACTATCTCTAGTGGACAAAATATGGTAATGAACAGGATCTTGTGGACCGTTGTGGTGTAATATTTACATCAACACTGATCAAGTTTACAAATAATAGCATACATCTTTCACAGAAAAGAAAATCAA
Organism: Modiolus philippinarum; assembly: GCA_002080025.1. NCBI lineage: Eukaryota > Metazoa > Mollusca > Bivalvia > Mytilida > Modiolidae > Modiolus > Modiolus philippinarum. Next base: position 468 of record MJUU01016187.1, on the reverse strand, counting down.
ACCTGTGGGTAAACTTCATACTATCAGTATCCCACTTTTTTCAGTGATCATTGAAACATGAAGTTGTTGCATGGGTAAATTTTTATTATCATTTTCGTTAAAATTATACCATAATGTGTATTTTTATGAAGTTAAATGATGATAATATATATATCCTTCACAGAAAAGATTTGGGTAAAACTCAAACTATCCCCCTTTTTCCATGATCAGTGAAACTTGAAGATGTTGCATAGTTAAATTTTCATTATGATTTTTGTTTTAATGATACCATATTTTGTATTATATAAAGTTTAATTATAATAGCATACATTCTTCAAAGAAAAGAAACTTAAATCTGTCGGTAAATATAACTTGGGACCGACAGATGGACAGACCATAACACTATATGCCCCCTACTTTCATAGCCCGGGCATAAAAATGATATTAATTGGAAAATAAAAGTAAAACTTACCTAAATATAGGTGCTAA